>JAAGNO010003320.1:0-16102 GCA_033439905.1 Ceryle rudis | reverse complement strand
GGTTTAATACTGTTTTTGTATATATTTGTATATATTCCATTTATTATTATTATTATTATTATTATTTTCATTAAAGCTGTTCTAGTTTCCTTTTCTAATTGATAAGTCTCTCTCCCTTATTCCTTTTCCCTTCTCCTCTGAGGAAGGAGGGGGGTTAACAGAGAGTATCTCTTACAGGTCTAAGGGACCACCCTCACCTTAAATCGTGACAGTAGGTTTCTGGGAGTGTGATGTAGTTTAAACTGCCTGACCTCTCCATATTTATATTTCAGCCATTGTCCTCCATACCACAGAGGTTTTAAACTCTTGGCTTGCATGATGGCAGCATGTTTCACATTCTTGAGAACTGGAGATGGAACCTAATAATTTGCTCAGACATAAAACATGGATCAAGAGCTCCTATGTTCTGAAAATATTGGAGTTTGGACATGTGAAGAGAAAAAAGGAAATATGACTGCTTGCTACTTTATAATCAGCATATATATATTTTTCTTTTTTTCAGAATGTATGTAGATATCAGGAAACTGGAGCAAAAGTGTTAATGAGGGGAAGAATTTATGCAAAGTTTGAAATTGTTCTGCAACAGCTTGTGTGAATGAACACTCTCAAGACCAAGTATGGACTCATGCCTTTTTCCTGTGTGAAGGGAAACATTTCAATGAGGCACTGGATCCATCCATTTTTAAAGTAAAATGGAAGTTTGATGGCAAACCCTTCCTAATTTGCCAAATAGTTTCATAGTCTCGCTTAAATAAGCCTAAATTGAACATCAAATCTTGTGACTTTTATCATGGCCCCATCGAGACAAAGGACACTAAAAGACACAAGGAGAA
Organism: Ceryle rudis; assembly: GCA_033439905.1. Classification (NCBI taxonomy): domain Eukaryota; kingdom Metazoa; phylum Chordata; class Aves; order Coraciiformes; family Cerylidae; genus Ceryle; species Ceryle rudis. The sequence continues at coordinate 15,269 of JAAGNO010003320.1, read as the reverse complement.
ATATTTAGAGATGAACTTGATCTGCAAAAGAGTTGGAGTAAAACAACCTCAGCATCAGCTGGTCATCCTAGGATCCCTCTTTAGTCAGTGGAGAGAAATACAAATTTTTTATCGTGGTATTTCACAAAATTTAGGCATTTACTATAGGGATGAAATGGATAGCAACCTGAAAGTGTGTCTCCATTTACAGGACAACCTAGACATAGACTGCTATATTCTCAGATTGTATATTTTTTGGATCCCAGTTCTCTAGTCTCTTATGCTTGTGTATATACCATGAGCATTGCTTCAGCTCCCACATGTTTAATGACATTTCTGCAATATAAATATGTACCCCAGGAGGGCAGAATCAGGTGTTTTCTGATAATGATGACATTTTCCTTCTATATGTTTTCCTCATAAATTGTCTAACAATTTTCTAGTAGAAGTATCTAATTTTACATACAAGACAATTTAAACACTATTTTTTGAATCTGAGAATGAAAATTAGTGTAGTAGTATATGTAGTGTACTCATTCTGTACTTTATATAGAAGCTGTCTGGGAATGCTGAAGGGTTCCAGTTCAAAATACAAAACATAAAGGGATGCATTTAACAAAACAAAATAGAAAAGGGAAGAGACTTTCAGTAAGTTTCATCTTTCTTGTGAACATAAGTCCTTTTAGATTTTGTTAAACTTTAGAAACATTGACACAGGCCACCAGCAATATCAATTATGGATGGGTTTGAGCAGAAGTAATTAATATCAATGAAGAATATGCATATATGTGTATATATATAACGAGAGATGCAGAAGAATGAAACCAGTCTTGAAAAAAATAAAATATTTTATTTATTTAAATATTTCAAATCCACTTTACTCTGGGGGCAGGATGTGAGAAAGTTAGTAGAAGAACACAAAGAATTTGAGTATAGCCTTAACTGAGGGGTCCCCAAAACAAAGCCTGACTTTTGATTGTTAGTATAAGACTTGAATTGAATCTTGGAATAACTCTATTGGGATGAATATGGTTATTACCAAATGGTACGAGATATGACAAAAGCAGATAAAAAGAACTTGAACTCTAGCTGAAAAGTACCAGGTGTTGCAGGAATGGATAGATATATGGCAGCAGGTGGGGGGCTGTTTTGTTGCATATAGTCACTCTCTGGAATATATTGCGAGGAAGAACACTGAAACCACAAATAAGAATTATTTAGACTGCAAGTTCTTGGGGCAAAGGTTGGTTCTTCTTATCTTTTTGTACAGGGCCCTGACTAATAGATGCTTATCTTTGCACACAGCAGGGTTTCTTCACAGAGTCATATACATATGCATATGGATAAATATGCACATATATGTGTAACTTGTAAATAATAATAATAATAAAAAGAATAACCGATAAATAGGAACTTTCAGATAGGATGCCAGGCTTTACTACCTCCTTACTCATTTACAGTTCCTGAAGTATATAACATACTCCCTTATTCACTGGCAGTTTCTGCACTATATAACAAGGTATTTGTGGCAAGAAACATGTCTCAAAAGGTTTGGAGTTTTGGAATAGATTCAAACTATTCAGATTTTATTGGTCTGTAAAATTGGTTAGAAATCTCATGAGAACAATGTTCTCACATGAGATTTCTGGTGTTTTCTTCTCTGAGATCATAAATACTGCAAGAACAATTGGTTTTTCAGCAGTACTACTACAGTTCTGTTCCTAGATTAAACTTAGAAGTATGGAGGTGCATGAAAATTAATACTTAACCAAATATTTAAGAAAGTTTTTAAAGTTTAGTATTAAATGTTGATAAATATTCAAAGACTTTCTGGCTTGTCTTTTTCCAGTGTTGCTTGCACATTGAAAGTAATGCAGCCTCCGTAATTCACATGTATTGCAATAGATCACTAAAACTCCATCTATAGGTATACACTGTCAGTTGATTAAGGTTTTAATTATATAACTTTTCATGCTTGCCTTGTGATCCTCTCTTCAGAATGGTTCTATTCAACAGCTTTTGATCTGCTAGGAGCTTAAGGACTGAGTTGCCACTGATGTTGTTTGCCTGTAGCCAAGGGAGCTTGGATATGGCATGACTTTAACTCCTGGCCATGGAGACTGATAGGCCATAAAATATTAAGCTCCTGCCAATTTCTATTTTCTCTTTCAAAGATTGCTAACCTCATCTCCCCAGGGTCTGCAACTCCTGCCAGCCCTTAAACCAGCAGGAGTAATATCTGTCTCTAATTTGTAATTACTAAGGCTCCATCACAATGAGCTGGATCAAGCATTGTTGGTGCTTGCCTTTATTTAATCAGTGAGTATGTGCATTTGTGGTGGTGAGCAGTACAACTGTGTGGAAACATAACCTCACTGCTTTAATGTTATTTTTCTGTTTCTCTTTTTCATATATCTTTCAGTTGCTATATCCATAGTATACAGCAGATTATTATCAGTAACGTTACTGTACATTCAATGTTGTGCATATTTTTCAACAAAATTTTTATTGCAAAATAAACAAGGATAGCACCTTTTAGAATTGAAACAATCTGCTCCTGAATTCTTACCTCCTCCCTGCACCTATTCCCTATTATTAATGTATATTATTACTTCAAGTATGTCAGAAAGAGACAAACAGTCAGAGGCAGATTTTTTTCACTAATTCACTCTGCCTAGCCAGCAAAATGTAACACAAAATTATTCAGGGGAAAAATACAATTTTCTGTCATCTCTGCCATACACTGATAACAAAGCTACAGGCTAATATGTTTTGATATTTTTGTCACTCGTTTATCATGTGACCTTTCATGCTATCATTAATACAGCTGAGGGACAGAGCAGATACACTGAAATAAGGATGTGGAGAAGTCAGATTGCTTCTCTAACAACTAACGGTCAGTCACAGCAATTTATGCTTTTCTGCAGTATAGCAGTGACTGAAAAAGAGAAATTGTTATTAAAATTTGATATTACTGTCTAGGATCTGCCATTTAGAATTTGCAACTTTTAGCCATGATGAGAGTACTGGGAAGGGGGAGGTTTAATAAATTTCCCTTTGAATTATGATATTAATACAATACAACATGCTTGCTCAGATATTCAAAGGATATGCATGAGGAAATATCATATTCAGGACACTCCAACACTGAACAGCACTGAATAGTCATCATAGTCTGGAATCGTATCCAAGAAAAGTGCATTAATAACACAGGAACAAACACCTTGCATTGGTTCAATTAAAACTGTTGGGTTTTGTGGGAGTTTTTTTTGTGTTTACAGAATTCCATCTACTAATAGGGTTGCACACTATTCAGCAATATATTCAAGATGTCCAAGAAAGTGTAAAGTGTCCTTTTTATGTGTGTATATCTTTTATGATAAATGATACCTGTTTAAAATTTGCATTCAGCTTTACACCATTCCTGACAATGGTCTAGCTTTTTATGTTGCCTGTAGAGTCTGGTTTGTTAGAATTCCAATATAAAACTAATTTATATTTGACATTAATGAGTTAAGAAATGTTTTATACAGTACATCAGAGCTGAGAGAGAACTTTACAATGTTATAGTAAAAGCAAATTACTTCTGAGTACAACCATTATGTAAAAGATGAAAAATCTTTCACTAACCTAAGCTACTTGTCCTTTCAAAACCCTTTGATTTTTAATGTTTATATTAAGAAATGTTGAAAATTTAACAAAGCCATTTTTTCTCTTTTACATTCTGTTGGGGGATTGTAATTTAAGTACATGGAAAAGATCTTTTTCCTCAGTATGCATGTCTGCCAGGACAGAATAAATCATTATGTTCGTTGATAAAACATTATTAAAATAATTTAATTATTTACAACACTAAATATGCTGCAAAATAATGCATTTAAGAATCAAAATAATGTTTTTCTTGAGCATGACTTCTTTGGGGAGCATTTTTTTAGGGCTCTAGAAAATGACTTTTACATGTGAAAGAAAATAAGGAAGAACAAGTTTTAAATAGGAAGATTTTTAAATAGGTCCAGAGACAGACCTGTATGCTTGAAATGAATCTTTTTACATTAGATCTGATTGCAAAGTGAAAGTTTAAATTTCTTGTTTCAAATGTAAGGACTTGATTTCTGGAAAGTGTATGCAAATGAATAATTGAAATTGTCAAAATATCAATTGACTTAAATTTGACTGCTGTGAGTAAATTCACACATTTGCAGAAGTCAACCCTAAATATATTCTTGAAAACATGGATTTATTAGCAATACTTAGAAATATGATTTGCTGATTGCATTACTTAATATTGTGTAATAAACAAACCCCAAACATGTATTAACTTTTTAGCATGCATATTCAAGTACACTGTATGCTGTATGCATGTAAGTGTTTATATAATTATATATATAAAGTGAATTAATCTATTTACATTAACAGTATCTGATTTTGTGGATGAAAAGTACTGTTAGATAAAAAAATGAAAAGCCTGTTAAAGTCATGTAAATTTTAGAATATTCTATAGTAATACTTTTAAAGAAGGTAAAGTATTTTTACCTTCTAGGATTTCTGTAGCAGCGTTCCTAATGTTCTTACTGCATTAATATCACTCATAACTTGTTAGTAATGAATAACAGTGATTTCTGAAGTAATTGAGAAAGAATGCAAGAAGGAATAATCCCATTAAGACAAAAAAATCAAAATTGTGTAAACCCATTATAAAATAATTAATAATGTGGTTAAAAGATACCTGTAAAAATGCTAGTTAAGTACAAGAGAATTACTCAAAAATATTTATCTGTGCTAATGTTCCCCATTAAATTAAAAGCATATCATATATATTCATATGTAAAAAAAATAATTTTCCATTTTTCTCAAATAATAGCCTTAGAAATGGAATATCATGAAGTGCTTTCTTTCGATAGTGCACACTTTATTATAGTGTAAGCAAGACACTGAGTGGACTTCCCTTTTACCTCCCTATCACTAACAACAGTCCTGACCTGGAGATGTAGCCCCTTTCAGGATAAGAAGAAAATATGTCCATGCATGTTTAGTCTATGCCACTTTTAAACAGATTATATATTAAGCTAAATTATACTTAGTCCTTCCCCCCCCCCACTAATTGTAGCGGGGGCTTTGGGGAGGTGTGTTTTTGGCTAATATCAACAAAGAAGTTGTCTAAACTGAGAATCTCCAATGTTTTTAATATGATGCTGAAAGGAAAATTTGGAACCTTAATCCTAGAATGATGCAGCCTTCACACTTATACTTTATAGTTTACATTTTGCTCAGTCTACTCCTTAATATCAAAATGACAAAAGAAAAAAAAGGTAGAAAAGTAGTGAAATGCCATTTTATAAATAGTGTCCTATTGAAGTCCATTAAAAAAACCCATGCTTTTTTTTTTCCTGAAAGCTGGAATCAACTATAAAACATTATCATTAGCTGTAAGCACACCTTAACAGCACAAACAGCAGAATTTTGTTGATCTTCCTAACTTTGTTCGAAGTGTATGTACATGTGTTAAAATGGAATCACATATTCCTTTAATATCTGCAATAAATTGATTGCAAAACTATGAAATAAGAATCTTTCATTTTCTATTTTCCTAACATAATGTTCAACAAAAACATACAAATGAACATAAAAAAAGGAAGAGGGGCTTTAAGGCTGACATTGGTGTTTGCATGCAAATAAAGCAAGAGCCACAAACAAAGCCAGCAATCTCACATACTTGCCTTCAGTAGTAAAGGATGGAAAGGCTGCCTGCTACCAATCAGCAAGTGGTTGCCATGGTTACAAGGTCAGGAAATATGCCTTTTCCCCAGTTGTCCAAGGCTTGCACATGTCACTTCTGAAACTATGAATTTTATATACAGGTCAGGAGATGCATACCAAAGAAATAAACAGTGAACTGGACCATAATGACAGCTAACATTCAAATGTCCTTGAATTTTTTAAATTTCTATCCAAACACATTTTGTCATTTTGAATGGGTTGGGGCTTTTTGTATAAAATTGGAGCAATTCTTTCCTGTAATGAAATTTTGCCAAGTAGGTACAAACTATGCCTCATTATTATAAGCTGCATCAATAACTTTCCTCAGAAAGATACTTACGTTCTTTGCCTTGATTTTTTTTTTTTTTTAAACTCTTTAAATTACAGCTTTGGAATATTATAAAAATATAATTTGATGCAACTTAAGAACTCAGAGTAATAACTGCTTTCAGAAGAACAGATTTAATAATGCTGCATTTGTAGACAAGATGGTGGTTAAGCTGTTAATGAAATGCAGATGGTCCTGTTTTAAAGTACAAAATGCTTCTTTACTCAATATACTTAGCTTTAGGGGAGTTTTAACGTAATCTCTAAAGGTTGAAAATGATACAGTATTTGTAAAATGAGAGAATTGTGAAAGAAACCTTGATTGTTTATGTGTCGTTGAAGAATTTACTAGGAAAATTAGTCAAAGGCCTCTCGGGGGACTTAGCATTTTGCTACAGATAAGGTAGGTCAAGTAAATTTAGTGATGGTTATTAAAGGGTCTGTATTATTTTTGCTTTGTATTCCACAATGGTACATAATAATAATTTCTTTATTTCAAACCTGTTTAAAATCTAGTTTTTATTGTGTTAGTATTTAAGAACAATGATAATTTTTTTCTCAACTTTCAACTAGGAACTTATTAATGGTCTTACTAAGGAAAAAGTGGATGACAGTTTTGAGGTGATATTTACAAAACTGCAGTTCAGATATTGCTATTTTGCTTCTCTGCAAATGTGCATTATATAAATGTTATAGATATGTAATTACATCTTGTTTTGTAGAGTCATTATTTCTTTTCTAACTGGGGGATTTACAGTAGAAGTAGTGTGCAGCATTTTAATAACACAATATGTAGCACACAGAGTTCAGAGCACTTATTTATTTTTATTTTTTCTCTATATGTTATATGTAAATGACATTAGAAGTTAAATTAGCAGCTCTTTTTCCTAAAGATTCCTTCCCACTTTATTTTTCAAAAAGTTCTTAATACAGTATATGTTGTTCTTGTCATGCTTTTTTCCCGGGCTACTTGTTGTGGATCTCAGATTTCATTCATTGATGTGAAAAGCCTAAAATAGACCAAAATAAGCAAGCAACACAAAAAGAATGCATTTTTCTTTCCTTTTGGATTATACTTTTTGTTAAACTTAATATTTTTATTCTTTTTATTTTTGGTTGTGGGTGTATTAGGGAATTATTTTTTTCTTCTTAGGATTTTTTTGTTTGTTTTTGGTTAGGAATGCCTAGTCTTTGTCTTGATAGCAATCTTTTCTTTCCGTTTCCCTCTATTTTTTCCTCTTTTTCTTTTCCAGAAGAAAGCAGCATTCAAATGAGAAACTAAGTACATTTCTTTTCAACAGGCAATTTACCCCATGATGAGATATGCTTTCACTTATTTTTCTTTGACATTCTAGCATCTAGCAGCACAGCAGGTATCCAAAGGTTAGGCTTCAAATAAAGGATAACTACATTCTTACATTAATAAATGCCATTGTATGAATATGTCATATTATGCCAGCATTTAGTTCCTTTAATTGTTTTTCTAAAATTATATGTGATAACAAAGATTTAGACAGTGAGAAAGATTTCAGAATTTATTCCTTTATCATTTCTGTTTTATTTGTGCAGATTATTTTTCTCCAGTGTATTATTATTTTTTATCTGTGGGATAAAATTTCAAATTAAAAAATTATGTGAGTAATTCTGCTAACATTTATAGAATCTGCAAGAAGTATATTTTATTCATCTGTTTGCTACTTGAGCTGAAAATCATATATTCTGATGTTCTACCTGTAAGATTGAAAACTACCCTAAGCACTCTGTAATATAATACTGTCCCAGGGAAACTGAAAATATTATAACTTTTTATAGATGTGATTCAGGAATACAAATCCACATTACTAAAACCAGACTGTAGTTAATACACTTTTCAACATCAAGATTAACAACATTTTTCCATTCTTAAATAGTTTTACCATGAGACCATATTGTACTGTCTTACGTACATTTTTCTCCTTCTGTGACCTTTTTGTATGGTCAAATGAGTCTAGGTTATGTGTCTTGTGGCCTGTGAGCAACCTTGCCTATTAGACAGTCCCCAAACCTTTGATGTGAACCATCAGCCCTATGATTTCTGTGGTTCATTCATTTTTGTGGTTCTCTAACGATCTCTGCCCTAGCTCTGAATCCTGTCTTTATTGTAGCCAGAGCTGACAACAGGCAGCCTTGTCTTTCATTTCCTTGATGTACTTTGTACTGCAGTATGGCTTTTGTTAGTATTGATGCAAACATTACCATAAACCACCACCTAGGGACTAGAAACAATTGACTAACTGTTTTCAAATCCAATACACTTAAGTTGATCAGACACAAAGTTTAAGTACAGTTAGCTATAACAACACCAAAGCTGTGTGGCCTCAGCCTCTATAGACTGAAAAATAAAGGTCAGTGAAACAAGGATGCTTGTGTCAAGATAAACTGCAATGAAATTTATTCAGGAGGTGAATATTGGACTAAGAACTCATTACTCCACTTGTTTAACAGAAGAAATACCTGGTTTACTATCAGGACTGTTTGAAATTACATGTTTTTTATCTAATTTAAAAGTTCGTTCTTTGCAAGAAAAAGGATTATGGGGACAGAGCAACCGTTTTAGAAGAGAGTTCAGATTCTGATGAGATGTACATTTTAAATTGGCTAATGTTAAAAATTCTCAGTTACATTCTAAACAGCAGGCTAACAATAACTGAACTCATTATAACTGACTATTTCTCTACATAGGGAAAAATTTCAAAGTTAACAATACTGTAGATGCAAAACTGTGCCTGACCCTTTTTGTATAAGGAGCAGTGGCAGGGTCATTTGCTTTTTGAGCTTCATTAGATCCTGGATTCAAGTCTTTCTAAAAAGGGCTATTCAGATTCATTTTCTGTATGATTCTTCAAAGATGTCAGTTGCATCTTTGAAGTTTCTTCCTAAATTAAGCATTTGAGAATTTAAGAAAATGAAACAAAAAGACTGAGGAAGTGAAGTGGATTCAAGGATCCATGACTATTTCAACTGACATAAAAAGCTTCATATTGAGCATACAGTAATATGATTATTAACCTCCTGATTTTTATTTTTTTTTGAGTATGAATACGTTAAGCTATAGGATAAACACTGAATGCAAACACGTTAAGCTGGAGCTGAAAGGATTTGGTCTTTTAGGGGAAATAAGAGAGCAGAAAAATAAGAAAGAAAATATTGATTGATTTTTTCCAAAGTTTTGATGCAGCCATTTATTAGTTATAAGTGATTCATTAGTAGCTGTTCTAGTACACATTATCCATCCAAAAAGTGTGTGACACCTTTATAAAAATCTGACTTCAGAGTTAATATAATTATTTCACAGTGAGCCTGTTTTAATATGAAAATTTACAAGCTCATTTTCTCCATATTTGTTATTTTATGTAAGTGACAGCAATGCTTTGTTGCAGTAATGTTAATCTGGAAATGGCTTGTTGGCATTGACACAAAATTGCTTATATTTATATGCTTAGATTTTGGTTTTATTTTTCCTGTTTCTTTTACCATGAGTAAGTTCTCTGGAGCAGACACTTTTTTCTCCTCTCTTTCTGTAAAACCCCCAAAACAACTTTGAAAACTGTAGTAACAATAATAATATTATGTGGATGTGGTTTGTTATTGTTGTTGTTGTTGTTCATTTTGTTTTCTTTCTTTTATATATATTTTTATGAATATTCTTTAAATTATTGAACAGTAGATTTTTTTTTTTTCTTGATATGGACTGAAAGGCAGGCAACAACTTACCCCTGAGATTCTCCAAGGAGAGAGGATAGGAGACCTGCTTTCTTTTCCAAGTTCTTCAGCATTTCTTTCTTCTCAGAATAATATGATTTTGAGGGAGAATAGACAGTACTATACCCCATTTTACTTCCTATTGAATGTCAAAGGAGATTTAAATGGAGTCCCTGGCTACATTTCTGTTTCCCTTTCATTATTAAAGCCTTCTTCAGTATCTCACAACCATGTTGTCGCTATGGACACTCTGTTCTTTTCCTTCCACTTGTCAATCTGATGTATTGCTAAGTCTTGTTTTCTGGATTTGGTGGTCTAGCCACTACAGCCATTTGAAGTAACAGAAATATTTTGGGGGTTGGTTTGTTTTGTTGGTTTTGTTTTTTTTTTTTCTTCCTCAGGGACACTATTTGTAAGTTAAAAGGGAATTAGATGTTTGAAAATAACAAATATTCATTCCTGTTGTGACTTATTATCAGTGTCCAGCACTGAATAAATTGGAAAGGGTTAGCTCTTAGAGGAAAACATGATTAATAATCTCAACATTTCAACAGTGAAACTTTTAGCCCATAAAGAGAAAGAGGGACTATAAGTCTTTGCACACTAAGAAACATCTCATCTCTGCTTACAGAATAAAACCCAAGATGATTCATAGGTGGGCTGAGACCTGAAAATTGGGTTGATTAGAGGCATCTCTGATTTACTGTTTATATCAGATGCTGCCATTTACCCTGTACTGGACCCAGTACAGAGCTTGATGTTTTGGGATGAGGTGGGGAAGGAGGATTGTACTGCTCTGGTATTTAATGTCTACATCTTCCGTGTTTAATAAAGATTAATATCTATCTGTATCTGTATTTTTTGTGTGTAATGCATTTTGAAAAAAACAGTGTTTCCTAATTACTATTGCATTCTGTATTTAATGACATGGAAATAAGACAACATGAACACATGCATTGACAAATTTCATAACTTTGACTCATAAATAAGATACTTTGTGAGGAAAATGTTCTGAGTGTTCACCTATGCATGTTGCTTTGATATTTAATATGCTGTTACTTATTACTTAAACTTATTATTTAACACAGCAATGCACTGTTCAATCAGGTCTTTATCAAGGCAAAATGATTATTGATGTCAATTATACAACTTCGGTTCAGTGTTTCAATAACTGCAGTATGTACTACAGTTATTTTATAGCTGAAAAAATTAACAGTGATAGTTGACTGTGAATCCTGAACAGGCAGCTTATCCAAGTTAGTTCAGACAACAAAAGTGCAGAAGAGCCAAAATGATTTAAGTCCTCAGTTCAGTGTGTCATACCCTCTCTGACATCACTTTATTTTTTAACCATCATCCAATGGACCGTATAAGATATATAGGGGTTGATGCCTTTGGCTCCTGAATTTATGAGTAGAATCTCTTGCTGAATTGTCCCATAATTGGGTTCTTAAAATAGATTTTCTAAGATATCTGCAGTTGTGTATTGTAGCCAAGTCCAGATTTTTTTCCTTAAATGAACCAGACATAGGAATTTATAAGGAAAAGTATAATGGTCAGTGATTAATAATGATCATATAGATTAAATGTCATAATTCGACTGTCCAAGAAGCAACTAGAATTATATGAAATTTCATTAATACTAGATCTAAACATTTTGCATTCCAGCACACAAGCTGTTTTTTTTCAGAAATGTTTCAAGATTAATTAATTTCTTTCAATCTTTTTGCAAAGAGACAAAAGCCTGTACTTTAATACTGCAGATGATATTTTTATTTAATGTATGGTTAATGAGTAATTTTAATATTAGAATGACTCAGTATTAGTTAAAACATGTATGCACCTAATTCATACCTGCATTTTTGTAGTGATTTTGTAGTGCATTTTGTAATGACCTGGAAATACTTTCAGTTTGGATTTTATTTTGTTATTTATATATTAGATACAAAGTGGGTGGGGTTTTCACTTGGTTTGGTTTTGTTCATCTGTTGGTTTAATTCTACACATAATTCTTCCAGATTTTATTCTTAGGGAAAATAAATATGTTGAAACATTTTCCTTGTTATGGTTAAGTAAAGATATTGCTGAAAGCAATTAAAATAAAAAGTATCAATGATATGCAAAAAAAGCCCTGAAACAAAACACAGAGCTGAAATGTTGCATGTTTTGATATATATATGTATCTATATCACAAAGCAGGACAAAAATATCTGCTCTAGTTCATTCTACTCTAGACCAAAGTCCTTGAAGTAATCTGATATACCTTAAGTCATGCTGAAAAGCATTAACGGTATATTTGGTACACTTTAAATGCATCTGGGTTTTATGCTACTTTCTGTCATTGCTTCTACAGGGTGAAATAGGAAAAAACACACTGAAGTATAACGAGGAGGAGTTAAGAGAACAGAGCTAGAAAAAAAAAAAAGGCTTTCTGAGTGTGAAGAGGACTTGATCTCTCTCAGGGATACTCCTCTCAACCTACTTTGTGTCAAGCAACTAGCATGGGTGAAGTTCTTAAGTTCTGCAGACAAATGCATTGCACTCACATCCACGAGGCCTATAGTGGCATTCAATTGATGCACCTGTATTTCAATTTTTGCCCTCAAATTACCTGAAGTAGACTAAGTAGAAGCCCTTTTTTTTTTTTTTCTGCTCCTCCTCCATTTATCTTTTAATGGCAGTACAGAGAGGGAAGAAGAGGGAGGAAGGTAACAGCAGTAGGAAGAGGTTGCAGAGGATTGGAAGCAAAGGTTCATTCACATAGGTTTATTCCACACACAAAAAAAAGAGATGTTCAGCCACTTTGAACAGATCATCATAACTGCTTGTCTGGTCAGCTTCCTCCTTAGAGTTTCAAGTTACAGGGGTCAAGGTGTAATCTAGGGGTCTTGTCTAGCTGCCTCTGTTAAAAAGTTAGTCACTTGATACCAGCTGCACTAAGCAGGGTCCCTCTGTCTCTCAGAGTGCCATCAACAATTCTGAAGATACACTTTGATTGCATATAGCACAGACAGTCTGTTACAGCACTGAAATTTCCAGATGATTTTATGCTAAATACATTAATCTTTTACATCATCTCTAGTCCTTCGATCAGGAAGATTTTCATTCACTGATATTGCTTGGATAGTCCTTTTCCCCTTCTGAAATAAGAAAAAATCTAAAGTGTAACTCACACAGCAGTACCAAAAGATGTTGCAGGGGTAGGGTGCGTTCTGTTATTAGTTGGATTTGTTTTTTCATTGTTTCTCTTCTTGTCCATCTATTCTTTTAAAGTATTGATTATATTCCACATGGTGATAAACCCCAAGAAATTCATTAATGGCTCTGCTTATTTATTTATTTATTTATTTATTTCTATAGTTTTCTTAGTAGGATGTGCAAGAAAGGACAACTGGTGCTAGAAACTGCATTTCCTGTCTTGAAAGAGGGTGAGAGTTCTCTCTCTGTTTGGAAACAGGGAGGAATACAAGGAAGTGAAGAGAATCTGAAGCCCTAGGAAGCCAAGTCTAGGCATCCAAGGATGTGGAGGCATTCCTTTTAAAGCAATGAATGTTGCTTTTCTTTGTCAGCATAGTTTCCTAGACACATTTGTTACTGATGGCCCCTATGGCCTTCTCATCTACTCACCTGAATAAATAGAAAAAGAATGGAGGAAACTAATTGCTCCTTGAATCAAAAAGTCTCATGTAAATTTACTTTTTGTGGTATATAGCATAGATATAGAATATGTTGTGCCCTCCTCTTTTCACATACCTTGCATCTAGACACATCTGCATTATTTACTTAATCATCTGGTGAAAAGCTGCCAAGGACAAATGTGAAAAAAAACCAGAAAGAGACAATCACAGCTTTTCCTTTCCAGACTCTCAGTCCCATTTCTTTTTGCTTTTACTCTGCTCTCTTAAGGCTTAAGACTGTAAGCATCAGACCCACGTTATAAAAGCTCTCAAGCTTGGACGCTGAGAAGAATGTGGAAACAAATAATGACATGGCCTTCAGTTCTTTGTTTGCAATAAACAGTAACAACAAAAGATTCCTCCAACGATCTAAGCCTGCTGGAAACACAGAGACATTTCTTCCCTTGAGATGTGAAGCAAAGACAGTATGGAGGGTATGTTCTTCCTTTTTAGACTAAGGTGTTTGAATCTTGGGATAATTTTAAAACATAAGAGAATACAGCATCTTATCTAGATTCACATAAATTTGGCTTTGCCCTCCCTCCCCCACCTAGGCATGCACACTGGAGATAAGAACTATCAGAATTAGAAGAACTAGAAGAACCAGTGGTACACCTAATAGCAGTCACCAAATACTACCTGTCTAGCTTTTTCATGCTGATCTGCAAGAACTTGGCAAGGGCAAGTTTTGGTTTTTTAAGGAACAATATCAGACTAAATCCATGAAGTTTATTCTCTATAATACTGAATTTTGAGCTTTAATGAATGTGGAATGCTTTCTCATGTCTGTCTGCTGCACTTTCTCTTTGCTTTGCTTAAGTTCTCCTCTCTGTTCTATGCAACTATGTGCTTTTTGAAGGGTAAAGAAGAGAAAGCTTCTTGTCCTCACCATTAAGAGCTTGCATAAATCTGTCTTCCTTTTTATCTCCCTTTTATTTATACTGGAAGGCTCTCTTACACTTTTGCTCTGCTACATTTGTCTGCTTTGATATTCTATCTCCTTGTTTGTCTTCTGCTCTGTTTGCTTCATTATAATTCACAAGGCTAGACCATCCTACCTGAAACTAACCTGTCTGAAAGTGACATATATTTTACGGTCTCCTGCAAATGTTTATCCTACCTTTCCATCTCTTTTGAGTTTTGCAGTTTTATTACCTGGGGTCTGGCTCTATTATTCCCTAAATTAGGGTCTGAACTAACAAACAAATGTCTGTGCAATGCTGAGTGGCCAAAGGGATGAATCTGAATGTAGGACTAGAGCTTTCACTGGAGTCACAAGGCTTATATGGTAGGTGCTGCAAAATAAATAAAGACAGGGAAAAAAAATAAAATAAAAAGAGCAATGGCATAAAGAGTGGCCCACTTTACATGTCACTTGGAAAGCTACAGGAAAATATCCCCTTTCATGCTTTTATTTTCCTGTATTGTTGATTATTTTATCTCTTTGACACAAGATATATAGCGAAAACATTTTAAAAATGTTACTACCCCCACCCCCAATAATACCACATAAAAAATATGTGAATGAGTTTATGATTTATATCTTAAATAACAGAGTTCTGATTAAATGCATTATGCAGCTCCTCTCAAATCACACCTCTGCAAGAGAAGGATCCAATACGAGACAGGGTTACTATTACCCTTCAGGTAATAAGGAACTTTGATGCTGTTCCAGACTTCTTAAGCATAAGCATCATTTGTGTTTGTTACTAAGAAGAAAAGAAAAAAAAGAAAAAAAAAAAAGAAAAAAAAAAGAAAATAGAAAAGAAAAGAAAAGAAAAGAGAAAA
>JAAGNO010003319.1:27763-53338 GCA_033439905.1 Ceryle rudis | reverse complement strand
GACAAGGAGCAGGCAGGCTGCAAACAAGGGGAAGGGGGGGGGGGGGCAGGGGGGAAAGCTAGGAACAGGGGTGTAAAGGGGGGTTGAAAACACAGCAAAGAAAAAATACAGAAGTGAAAAGGTACGGATAGCATTTAGAAGAAAGAGGACAGGGAACACAGAACCATGCCATCCTTCATGGTGAGCACAGGAGGTGAGAGGCCTTGGAAGAAGCAGTACAATGAGGTCCTTTGTATGCAGCCTCCACACAAGCAAGTGATGTCTATTCTAGTCCCTGCTGAGTGAGAAGAATCAGTTCAGCTCCCAGTACTCCAGGCCCCTTCCCCTCAGCACACACACAGAGGCAGTACCTGCAAGGCAGGCAATGGCCTGGCAGTCTTGACAGGCAAGACGACAGGCCCCACATTACCTGCAGGTAGGCTTGCTGGCACCTCTGCACCAGCTGGTGGAAGGCTGGCGTGCGCAGATGGTTGTGTACATGCGCAGGGTTGAGCCTCTGTAGAGCTTCCATGATGATCTCCTGGAGCACAAAAGGGCTCAGCACCCCCTTGGCTGCACCAACGCAAAACTGATGCACATAGTTTACACCTGCACAAGAAGAAGTCAGAACAACAGTGTTAAGAGACATGCAAGAAATCAAATACTTCCCAGCAAGAACCTGGATTTGGAGCACCTTCTTCTCAGTGCAATGTATCCTCCAGCAGGCCCAGAGGAGATAGTCTAGCAAATTCATGGGGGCAAAAGATCATTCATTCTGACACATTCATCAGGTCTGAGTAGAGACTAGGTACCATCTCAGTCATTGATATTCCCCATTCACCTGGCTTTGAAGGGGATATGAAGGAAAACTGAGACGGCAAGGTAGCTACAGAGGCAAGGATACACTGCACCTCCTCCCCTTGCTTCTTGCCTCCTCATCTAGGAAACCTCTGCAGCCCTAGCTCTCAGGTCTTAGGGAGGCTGGGGAAATAGTAAGGCTTCCCCACTGCTGCCTACAGTGGAGCTCCTTCAGCAGCAGCAGGACAAGCCAGGCCACAAAACAGGATATTTGCAGAAGGTGGGGTTTTTTTACGTTTTTACTGCTTATGAAGTATTTTTTAAAAATAAAATGGAAAAAAAAAAAAAGCTGCCAAAAAAGATCCAAGAGCAAAGAGAGCAAAGTGGAAGAAAAAACGAAAAAACAAAGTGGAACAAAAACCAGAATCCAAACAATTGGCGGTTTGAGCAACTGTTGCTAGACCAGGTCTTCACAGAAGGTGTAAATATACATAAGAAAGAGGAATACCTACAGGATAGTGGAAAGGGAAAAGAAAATCTTATAGATTGGAAGAGATACAAGCTCTGAGCCCTCTCCAACCCCATGAACTTCATCCAGTGCCTCAAAATTCAACAGCATGCCTACAGAACCCAGAAATGAGACAACTGTCTGGATGAAAGAGCAGCAGGGATCTTCTCAAACATTCTCAGTAACGGGATCAGATATCAGGCTCACCCAACCTTTGAAGTTTCACTCTTTGAAGAGCTTTTTCCCCACCATGGTCCAAATCCCAGCAAGTGGATTTCTGCTGAAGTACTGCTCTGAGCCTTACCTAACTTTGCAGCTAACCCAAGGAGCCATTTTACATCCTCTGTGTAGGGTGGGCTGCGAGAGAAGTTGTTGGGGTGGTCGTTGTGAGCTCTTCGGCCAAGCATCTCCAGAGCCAGCATCCCTGTGAGAAAGGGGCAGCTAGAGTCAAGCAGCACTTCTGCCCAGTAAGACTTAGTGTAGCACTTCACTGACTGCAACTCAACCTGACTGGCCTACCCTCCATCAGCAGAAAATTCCCTATCTGCAAAGAGTTCAGAGTGAAACAAAAGCCCATCTTGAGGCCTGTCACAACAGGAAGTATCTTCAAGAGCATCTGCATCTGCTGCTCCAGGCTGGGAAATCTGCACAGCCATCACACCTCACTCGAGCTACAAAGAGACACTCCACTAGCACCTACAGCAGGATCCAGTAGACAGCCCCAAAGGCTCTGCTACAAGAAGTGTCCCAAAAGCAATGCATTTGCTCCACATTTTGCACCAGGGAAGCCACCTACATCAGCTTACTCAGCTGCAAAGACAACAGGCAAATACTGAGCTGCAGATTTGCCAACCTGCAAACATTTCACTGTACTCCATTTACAGTTCTTCACACAAATGCTTCCATCGAAGAAGTTCTAAAATACCAACAGGCACTATGTCTTGATCTTCCACAGCTTCTTCCCTGTCCCTGCTTCCCTGTTATTCAGGCTATTAAAGGTCTTTTACGGCTCACCACTCACCACTGTACTCTTTCCAATGACATCTGCACCTCTTTCTGGTTAATAAGTACTTTCTTCTCTAGGTTTCAACAAAAAAATCTCAAGCAACCTCTAGATAGCCATCCTTCCCTTTTCTTGCTGCTTCTTTTCATCTGCTGCTCTGTAATGGCTTTGCCCATCTTAGAGGCTCCCTCCCCAGGTGTCCACTGACTTGGACCATGACTACATACAGGCAGTTTACTGCACTCTAAGCTCAAGCAAAAACCCCAAGACGTCCCTGTACCAGTAGCAGTTCAGGCAGAGACTCTATTTCCACATAACCAGTGTGACTGAGAAAGGAATGCCAATTACACACCTACTCTCTACAAAATATAAGTTCCCTCCATGTCAGTCTTCAATAACCTATCTGGACAGGCACAGGGCATATCCCTCTGTGCTTCTCAAGAGTCAGCCTGTATATTTTAAACAAGAAGTGTGCCTTCACCATCCATGACCAGCGGAAGCTGAACTCCATTCTTTCACATGGTCACACCTGCACAACCACATCCTCAGAGCCCTATCCAGTTTCCTCTGTGTACACCTCCTGAAAGACAAGACTTCTCCCAACTCTAACCGACTTAGCTTTCTCCTCTGCTCTGATGGCTGTCAACAGCAACTGTTCAATCTTCCATTGCTTTGTCTCCATTTTTAGCCTCCATGTATGATCATGAAGTGGCTTTCCCCTGTAGCTAAGGTGCCATCGCTCCCAACAGGTACAGTACCAAATTGCCAAATAAGTGTAAACCTGCAGCCCTGCCCTGAATCCCTCTTGAGGGGGCCACAGAAACCCACTTGGCCATCCTTACCAACTCGGTATGCAGAGTGGAGGTAGTGCAGACCCTGGGGGCTCACAGGCTGACTGTGCTGCTCATCCTCGGCAGGAAAACCCCCTGTAACAAGGGAGTTGGGCTGTGAGGACAGAGGTGTCAAGGAAGCCCCCTGAATCGCTGGGAACGTTGATCCTGCATGGACACTTCCTACTGAAGAGAGCAAAACAGCAGCATTAGAACCCACCACCAGCCTAAAAGAAGGTTTACTTGGGTCATCATCTTATTCACCTGATCGCCCCCTGCCAATGTAGTGTTCTGTTCTCTTAACCAGAACAATGCAGCAGCCAAAAGGGGGCTCAGATTATCACTATTTTGTTTGCAAGCCAGGCCCGAAGGGGGCAAGTTACACGCTTGTCCATCTCTTTTGCAGTGTATCACGAACATGCACATCATCCATCTTTTACATGTAAATACACGTGCTGACCAAAAGGTTTTTGCTATTATTAAATGACATGTCTGGTTCTGGTATCTTGTCCAAGGAAACAAGCACGCACACGTCTACACTTGATGAGAAACTGCTGAGGAAAATCACTGAGCTGGAACAGTATTAAGTCATTCAAAGATCAAGTCCAACATTGTAAGGTTCTTTCACTTCTGCTGTAAGACAGCTGTCAGTCCATTCAGCTACCATGTGGGAAGAGTGTTACTGGTGGCTTGGCAAGAATAGCCGTAACATACACTGGCAGCATGTATCAACAATAAAACCAGCAAGGAAACTTGAGAAGCTGTCACCTTCAGACACCTAACTAGTACGGCAAAATGAAGGGAAATCACGGGAAAATCCATTACATTGTACCACCTACTCTTGTGTAGATAGCAGTTAACATTGAGGCAATAGAGGTCGTGGTCTGACAACGGACTCAAGTTTGTCTACCTTTCTCTCTCAACAAAGGTAATAAGAGGAAAAACAAGCAAGGGTTTGCTTGAGAATTACAGAGCAGAGATGCCATTGGGTGTGTGAACATCATTACCCTTATTCCATGGCTTCTCTGTTGTGCTACTACACCTGCTTGGGCAATGCTCCAAGTTCCGATTTCTCCTCTTCCCTGTCACCTCCAGCTGGTTTTGTTTGTTTGATTATTTTGTTGTTTGTTTATTGTTTTTTTTTTGTTGGGTGGTTGTTTGTTTATTTTTTAATGTTTACTAGTGAATAGCTGAATACCCAAGAATAATGTGCCTCCCAGGAAAGAGCTGTCTGACCTCCTCAACCAAGAAACGCAGTGCCAAACAACCCACAAAGCGGGGCAAAATCCACGTTGCATTTGAAGTCTGGCCAAGGAGAATAAACCTGTAAGAATTAACTGAATTGTTGCCAGAGCTGCAGTGTCATCACATGACTATGTACTCCAGGAACAGCGAGGCAGTATTTTCAGAACTGAAACCAGATGTGTATGCAAGCCATAAACACCAGCAGCTGGGAAGGGTGGGGGTGTGGGTTTTTTTGTCCCCTTAATTATTTTAAGTACTCTAGGATGAGTTGGCAGTTCTGGAAGATTCATAACTCTGGAGGAGCACAGAAGTGGTTTCTCAAAATTAAGAGTCACAGCATCAGCCCAAGACTAAGGCTGTCAGCAAAGGATGCTCTTCAGATCCCGAGACCGTCAGGGCTATTCTGTTTGCTTTTGTGGTAGGCTTTTTGGCATCAAAATGTAAGATAAAAATAACTGAAAAGATTCTCCTGATAATCTGGATATGAAGGAGGCCAAGACAATGTGTTTTCCCACATACTAGTCTTCCAGCACCTGGTGACCTGTGAAGCAATGATAAGCAAATGCACAGATAGGCAAACATTCCAGTCTCTCCAGTGAGGGGATGAGAGAGCCTGGGTCAACCACAACCCACTGGTGCAAAACCCATGGCAGTAAGAGCATGTCCACAATTCAGTCAACATCTACTGTTCCAGAGCTGCACAGGTCTTAACAGGTCTTCAACACCACACAGCCCCAACACAACATATGAACAATCATTCAGATTGGCATTGACATGATCCTGCCAAAACACCTGTCCTTGCTACAAAAGGTGTGTATTTCAGGTACTGGCTGCCATCGATCCCTTTGGGCAGGAAAGACATCTATCAGTGCTACTGT
This sequence comes from Ceryle rudis, assembly GCA_033439905.1. Lineage (NCBI taxonomy): Eukaryota > Metazoa > Chordata > Aves > Coraciiformes > Cerylidae > Ceryle > Ceryle rudis. Next base: position 48,097 of record JAAGNO010003319.1, on the reverse strand, counting down.
AGCAGAAGTCTGCCTGTTGCCTGCACTCTATTTATCTGACCCAAAGGAACCACAAGAGTCTGCTCAAGATCATCTATGCTCACCTTGCTCAAAGAAGAGGGAGGGAATAAAGTTCTAATAAGTCAGAAAGGCTATGAGGGCTCCAAACACACTTCAGTCTGAGAGGTCACAATAATCTCATACTGGAAATTTAGCTAAACAGAAATTAAAGTTCCACTAGCTGAATCAGGCCCCCTTAAGAATCCCAGTACCCCTGAGCATGCACGTCTTTAGGACAGAGTGGATTTGGCCAGAACTTTTCAGTGCAAGAACCCTGGTTCCACCTGTGGTCAATGAGGAGCAGGACTTGACTGGAGCACAGCTAGGAGGCACAGTAAACACGTCTGCTACACTGAGTCCAGAGCTGTAACACTTACTTGCTACATTGGAAGACAGTGACAGTCCTGTCTCACTGTGATAGGGATGCACCGCAATCTGCGTCATGGATGGGACGGGCACACCGGGGAACGACACTGCCGTAGCTGCCAGTGATGGTGTTGTGACCGAATAAGGGTACTGTGCTCCTATGAATGCTGGATGGACACCCTGGAACGGAAGATAAATAAGAGTCATGTCTACTCGGACCATTTAGAAGTAGTCCAAAACATGATGTCCCCACACAAACTCCAGCACATGGGAAGTCCGATTTGAAAGGGAGGAAGAAGCACAGGAAGAAGCAGCACAGAAACTACTTTGCACCACATGACCATTACATCTGCTTCATCCTCATCCTTTTAAATCTAATCAGTTTGCAGAAAACCACTCCAAGAACTTTCAAAACCAGGTAGAGTTAAAATAACTTTTATTTGGTTTTCCCTCTGTAGTCTCTATTTAGATTGCGAGCTCTCAAGAAGACAAGCTTCCTGTCCACTGACCTCTGAGAGACTACAGAGTAATAAAAATCAAAAACTACTGATGTATATATTTTATATTCTCGAGACTTTAAATGCAGCCACAGAAGGCTCCTTATTATGCAAAGGCTGAGCTGGGGAGCCAAAGTAAGCAGCACAAACCAGCAAGTAAGTGAGAGCATAAACTAGACCTCTAAGCCACAGCAGGTCTGAGCGCCACACTCTTCCCAGCCTGCCACACTCTCTCTGGAAGCAGCTGCAGAAAGTCACTGCAAATGCACAAGGCACAGGCAAACTCACCTGCGGGTACGCTGAGCCCGGGACTGGGAAGACAGCTGGGCGCGGCATGTGCTGGATAGTGTGTCCAATATACTGGGGATTACAGGGGATGTGAGTCTGAAGGGTGGTGTAAGGATGGAGACCTTGTGTGTGTGTGTGCGCCATTGCTGGCCCCGCCATTGTATGCTGCTGGTACATGGTTGACCCCACAGAGATGACTGGCATGACTGTTGCTGCTGCAGTTACCGCAGCTGCCACTGTTACAGTGGTCGGCTCAGAGGTCACCCGGTTGTCTGCCAACCCACGTGCTGCTTCAGAGGCCGCCCGTGCACCGCTGGCACTGCAGCCAGTGGCACCTTCTCTCTGGGCTGGGGTCCCACCAACAGTCTGTTCATAAAGCCAGTACCACTGGTGAGCTACTTCAAAAAGGACTTCTGGATACACGCCACCTCCTTTGGCTGCCTCTTCTACTGCCATGCAGGCCTTTTCCAGCATCAGGTTGTCCTGGGGGAAGTGAAAGAAAAGCAGAAGTGAAGAACGCAAAACCAGAAAGATAAGAAGATAAAAAGTATCACGCATTCTGAAATGACTAACACTGTTGGGAGCAGACAGATCACAATTATGCAGCAGAATAACCAGAGTTATTAGTGAATCCCAAGAAATCCACAGAACTGGAATTAAGGCTGTCCAGTGGAACAGAGGAGCCAGTCTCACAGGTAACAGCATGCCCTTGATGCTGGAAATCAATTTGCGCTAGCCAGCCCCGCCATGATGCTCACCTGTTCCTTACACTGCACCAGAGCCCTCTGGATCTCATTTGGGTTCAGGGCATGGGCATGGGGCAGGCAGCTGAGTGCCAGTTCAGCAGCCGCCCGCACCATGTTGGAGTCTCTGGCCCGTGAAGCTCTGTCTGCCAATGATGCCACCTCTGGAGGAGTCAGATGTCCGTCCCAACACTCCACCAAGATGTTCAGGGCTGCACTACCAATCTCCATGGCCTGCCCTAAAAGGAAGAGGGAAGACTCTCACACCACTGTATGCCCAGCACAGTTCCAGTCAGCTTTCCCTCCACAAGACGTGCACTCCTCACTTACTTCAGGAGCAGCAACAGAACCCAGTTCCTCCCCTTAGACTTCACATCAAATTTAGGCTCTTTCTCCCAAAAACACAGGACAGGCAAGAGCCTGCAATAAGCATGCAGTGATGACGGTACCATTGTGAAGGGTACCATTATCAAAGTCAAGCTAAAGATGCCTTTGAGGCAGAGAAGAACTTGCTATGGGTGATTTTAGTACCCAAAACCCACAGCCTGGACTGTCACTCTTATTTCCATCACATCAGGAAAGCATGAATTTTCAAGGGTGTGTTTTTCAGGCACTAGAAGCCATATGGATAGAAAGCAGGTAGTGGGTCTGGGTGTAAACAAAGAGGAGGAAAGTGAAATGCTGAACACAGCTAAAGAGTATGTTCAGACTTGACAAACATCTGTCTCTTCAGCAGACCCGTGAAGGAGAAGTTAAGATCAATCTCTGTGTGAGAAGCAGTCCGTGGCTTTGAGGATTGAAACATGTTGCAAAGAAGAAACAGGTCACAATAACTTTCCAGGCTGAAGCAAGCCCCGCTGTGTAAATCACTGGTGCTCAGCTTCTACTGCCAGCTGTGCCAGCAGCTCACATGGCTACCAAAGCACATCAGCATCACCATTTTGGGGAATAAACTTGCCTCTCTCCCCTCCTTCCCACCCCAAAGTAAGCTTCCTGATAAAGATTTGCTGTAACCTGTGATCCAAGAGACATGGGAGGAGTAAGTTCGAGAGAGCCAGTTGGGAGACACAAAGTTGTGCAGTCCTAGTGCATACAGCCCGATCTCAAAGGCGCAGAGATGAAGGTTGCGGTGTGGTCCCTGGTGCCCACCACTGGAGGAAGGGTGGGTGAAGATAGAGGTACTGCTGTTTCCACCTGCTTTGATAAGAACTGTCTTGGCCAATTCAAAGTAGAAATGAGCAGCTGCCTCTGAGGGCTGGTTTGGGACATGAGGAGCATGGCTCTCCAGCCGCCTCCCTTTATACCTAGAAGAAAAAGAATAGAGGAATTGTTCAGACAGCAACAAGCACCCCAAGTTCACTAGCTGTAGTACAAATTTCCCATCTTTAGTGTCCTGAGGAACCAAAGCAAATTCTCCCAAGGAAATACTTCCTGATGTACACATTCTAACTCCCTAACACATCAGGCCTAGAGGTTGCCTCCGTGTGTTGGCATTATTCATTACCTGCCAACTTCCACAGTCTTTGCACGGGCTCCCCCGCTGGCTCTCCTACTGCCACTGGAAGAGGAAGATCCCAGTGAATCACTTGAAGAACTGCTGATGCTGTCACTGTCCTGTCCTCTGCCCCAGGATGTTGTTGCCCATCCTCCACGTAGCGGACGACGACTGAGCGTTGGAGAACTGTCAGAGGTGGTTTCAGGAGCGCTGCTGTCAATACTAGCCATGCCTACAACACCGGGACCAACACAGTAATGTCACCAGGGTTGGTAAATATAATGCAGGTAGGTAAACTCCAACCCACATCACCTACAGTCCCAGCTAAGATCGGTCATGTCAGTGACAGTCAGCCTTACAGCTGCCAGGCATTCTACTTTGCAATTTAAGAGATATCAAACTAGTCAGTTTGGCCACAGATGTCAGTGTCATTTTTCTGGTTCTTGGATTGAAAAGCAGAAGAGTTCAAGAACAATGTATCTCTAGTTCCCCCTTCACACCATCCCAGCCCCTCAACTCCATCTGCTAAGTTTTGTGAAGAGTAGATCAACAAGAAGCAAATATGCATACAAAGTCAAGTTCCACAGATTGTACGAGTAGGAAGAAAATCCATCTGATACATGCTGCACAGTTTACACAAAGGTGGCTCACATCCTCAAGCCTCTAAAAAAAGTGCAGAGAGGCAGCAGCTCCCCAGATAAACAAATTCAGTTTCTGGTCCCAGGAGCTTAGTGCTCTGCTCCCAGAGTCCAACAGTCATTCAGCTCCAGGTATCTAATCCATCACCCAGAACATAACCGGTGTGAGAAAGGTATGGTAAGTTGCCATACAGAAGGGGGCAGGAAATCTGTGGAGCAAAACCTTTTTCTCCATGCGAAACACCTCAGAGACAATCAACAGCTTCTGTAGTACAGGAAAGGCTGACGAGGAATGGAAGAGCACAGAATTGCCGAAGGCCCAGCAGGCTGCCTAGCACAGCCCTAGAAGCTGTATGAACTGGTGTGTTCCTACCTGTGTGCTTCTTCTTCTGCCTGACAGGTGAACCCCAGCATCTCCCATTGTATCCACCTCGGTTTCCAAGGGCTAAACGACTGGGGACCTTTCCCTCTTGTTTCAAGACAGTGGCCTCCGCTGCTGGCTCACAGGGGGACCTCTGAGAGCTCTCTGCACAAACAGGACAGTGACAGGGTAAACATTATGATTTGTTTCTGTATCTTTAAAACCAGATGTGGCTATTTAAAAGATAAAAACATCCACAGATGCAGGATTTTTATAAAATGAATGGTATTTATGAGCAGTTTTATCTCAGTTTTCTTTCAGTATTAGGCATATCATCCATACCAGGCCAAAACCACTTCATCTTAATAACTCAAGATTTGGAAAGTTTGCTGCATCTACAGAAAAAAATAAGAATAAAAGCACTCCAGCAACTTTAACATTATTGAAGTCATCCTCAGCTAGTGTTGACCTCTTTAGGAAGAGTTAAGAGAGCACCTGCTTTCCACCAAATGCTGCTGTATGTCATGTTTGCCACCAAAGTGGAGGCACAGCTTGCAGAAAACCAAGTTTAGCTGTAATGCCCTTAGCTATTTAGCTTTCATGAAGGTACCTGACTCAACATGCAACTTTTGGAAATCCTGTACCTCTCTGATACAAACCTAAAAGATGGGAGTCACAGTAGTTTTATCTTAACTGGTTATACAACTGCCTCAAGATAGGAAAAGCTGAAAATTAGCTTGAATTTCTATATGCAACAAGTATGTGTACAGAAATGGATCCAGACAAACAGATAACGGGGCAATTACATGCTAGTAACTACCAAGCAGCCAGATGGTAATACAATCACTCCAACTACTTCCCAAAACAGACAAAAACCTACAGTTCATTTTTTGCACCAAGAACAGTTTCAGCACAGCCCTTGCAAAGCACCTCTTACCCTGGGTACTCTTCTCCACAAAGTTCTCAGGACTGCTCTGGACTGCAGTGTTTACAGCAGCTTGCTGAGTGACAGAAGTCCCTGGAAGCTGCTGGATAGCTGCAGTGGACTGGGCAGCGTGTTTAGAAGGAGATTTTTGATTTGCTACTGTAGGCTTGCTGGATGAGTAGAAGGAACTCAGAGTCTGTGGTTTATGAGTTTGACTCTCTCTGTCCAGGAGTTTATCCAAAATCTTTAACAGTAAGGGGAGGAGAGAGGGAAAAAAAAAAAAGAAGAAAAAAAATAAGGAGCTTAGCAGAAGGGTAAGAGAACAGTCATTATGCTATGGAATCAAGGGAAAGTACCAAAACAGCTTCACGACTGACAATAAATTCTATTTGTTGGAGAAAAAAAAAAAAAAAACTTATTCTCTAGAAATAGAATACATCTTATTCTCTAGAAAGCAGGCATCATTCTCCTACACTGAACATCAGCAAGGCACAGTTGAGAACCATGTGGTCTGCATTACTTAGGAAGCAACGATTCAATCATACTCAGTAATACTTCCATTTTCCCTTTAAATAGCCACTGGCTTTACTTAGTTCTGCCAGTCATTAGATATTCTTGTTTAAGTATCAAAATTCTGTGCTCACCATTCAAAAAAATCCTATCATGCCATTACTGAGAAAATGGTAAAGCCCCGAGAGAAACTGCCTTTTACCAGTCTACAGCAACACTTTTTGTCCTTATTTATTACATAACTGGGGACAATGCATGACCACATTTTATAGGTCTGTCCATTTTTACTGTTCATTCTCCACGTGAAATGAACACCATGAGTGTAACAGAGCATTTATTTGCAGATGATTGATATCACATTGTCCTTTCTACTGCCTGGAAAAGAGTATAGCAAAAGTGCTCCTCCTTTGGGAGACAGGACACTAATAACATTCTTGCTAGGTCGAAAGGTTTCTGAATATGAAAGATTAATAAAGCCCTTCCTGATGCTTCAGCAGTTTTTGATATTTTTTCCTCCTTTGGGGTGGAGGGACAGAGTTTTACTGTCTCTTTTGCATGGAAAACTAAGGTATGGGTGGACTGAACTAAGATATCAAAGAGGTGAGAGGTTAAGAAAGAAAGGCTTTGCTAGATACACTGTTCTGCAAGCCCACATCCCTGCAGCAAAATGGAATCAAGCCCCAGATCACACACAGTATACACCGAAAACCCCTGTGACAAAGGACTTGTTTTAGCAGGTAAGCAAAAGCATTAAAAGCAGTGAGAACACATCTCCCAAATGGATCTTAGGAAATCTATGGAAAGAGTGCCTCTTCCAGGGCAATGCACACTGCACAACCTGATTCTGCATCAGTGAAAGAATAAAAATACCACAGCATAGCTTGTAAATCATCAGTACATGACACAGCAACTTACGCTCACGGGCAAAACTATCAAATCCATCAAAACCCAAACACTGCTTGCTCTGCCTCTCCCTCTCTCACCTTCTTCAGCTTAGACTGATCATCCTTGTAAGTAATCATCAGGGCTAGTGCCAGATCCCCTTTCTCCCTTCGGGTGCCTTCACACAACAGAGGATGTTCTGCTTCACTGACAGTTGTTTTCATGCCTGCAGGCCAGAAAAGAGGGGATGAAGAGATAAGTGAGCCCATGGGACTACATCACATCCTGAGCACTATCTAGACCTCAGACTGTTCTGTTCACCTCACTGTCACATGCAAAAGATTACCCCCACCCCTTCTTCTGATAATTTCAGAAATAGGTGATGAATAAACAGGAGCTGCTGTTTGTCCCCAGAATACTAAGCTTCTTGCAACCGTCAGAACAATCAGATCCTAATATGCTGCAGGAAAAGAGTCCAGGCGAGCTCACAACTCCACCTTCTCAAAAACTTTGTGTTCTGCAGATGCTACAAGTCAGCATTTCCACACCATAAAGAACTCATCTTCCTTCTTTCAGAGATGAGGCAACAGAGGACAGGCCTTGTTTAATACATTCCATTCCTTTTTGCATGCTGCTTTAAAACAGGCATACAGTATTGTCAATATAATTATACATAATCATCGCTTTGTTGCTGAAGCTGTTAAATGAGGCAAGAATCCAGTATTATGCTAAGATCCTGAATTATATGATAATGCTTGAGAATACTTCTGCTAGTCTTTCACTATCATTGTCTAACCTCTTCTGAAACAACTCCCTTTTGTTTTCTGGAACTGTCCACCTCCATTAAATCCCAGGCAATACATCTTCCACAACAGAAGAACAGGAAGAAAGCTAAAATTTATGTTACTGCTTCATGTTACTACATTCAGCTCCTGTCCCATACCCTCCTTCAATTTTTCACTTTGCAAAGGCACCTCAAACCTGGCATGTAGAATCCTTCTGCATCCTGGTTCTGACAAACTGAGCAAATGCTTTCATTTCTTTACCGAAATGGAATTAACTACTAACTCTCACCATCCAAAAAGAGGCAGGATGCAGAACATGCCTGAAGAAAGACTTTTCTTGCAAAAGATTCTTACCAAGAGCAGCAACAGCTGCCTCAAAACCAAGCTCTTCATCTCCAGGCATTTCATTGTTCCAATTACGGCTTGGTGGTCTAGAGCCTGTAGGAGAAACCACTGAAAGAAGACAACAAAATTAATGCTCAACTTTCAAGATGAGGACCTCAAGGCAAAAGCCATTTCTGAATTTGCAGAGCTTCCTGTGGTCCTATTTCTGGCTTTTTTCAAGACCACAATGCTGTCTTGTTTTGGTTTTGGCTTTTTTCCCCCTTCTCTCTAAACTAAGACGACTCCACACCAGGCAGGTATATTGCCAAGTCAGTCCAGGATATTAGCTTCCTCTGAATAGACCCAGCGTAACAGCAGAATAGTCAGTAATTTATAACTAATTTTACAAGCACACACAGTGTGCTGAAATGTGCTAAGTTCCCAGTTCTTTTCCAATGTAAACAGAAACATAGATAGTTCCATTGAGACACAAAATACCTCTAAAGCAACACGGAGGGAAGTGCAAGCAATAGTGTGTGAATAATCAAGATGAGGTCGTTCTTACATGGAAGACAGTTTCTCATTGAAAACCCATCCATACCTGGCACCTCAGAACATACCCTTTGCACACTCAAGCCAATGCAGACAGTACCTGGAGTGCATAGGACATCAAATATAAAGCTAGCCAACATCAGAGGCAGGACAGGACGGTAATCGCACAGTGTCCCTTCTCGCAGTTCTTCAGCTCTTCCTCGAATAGTGTTCATCTCGTTAGTGCCCAAGGGAATCTTCTTCAAGAGGGCTACAATCTCAGACTCCTGATATGCCAGTTTCACCTGGTAGTATCCAAAAAGAAACAGAAGAAGCTGTCATCAGCACGGGCCCTCTGGGCAGCAGACCATTTTTCCCTATACATAAAGTACAGCAATAGTTTTTATTGGATCATTAAATTATAGCAACTCTTAGCACCCTAGACGCCTTTACCACTCTCTCCACACTGAACACAGATTTTTCAAATCTGATACAAGTCTTACCTCATATTTACACACTTTTAATTTTTTTTTACTCAAATTACCACTCAAGCTGCATACAGAAAAAAACCAAACATCAGATTCATAAGAACATCAGGAGAAGCATTTGAGCGGGTAAGTTGGTGGAAAAGGTGATTACTCATAATTGTAGGAAGAAAGGATGCTACGTTAAGTAATATACCCAGGCTAGACAACAGAGACTGACTAACAGAAGAATGGGCATGGGGTGGCAGCACCCATGCCACCCAGAATGGAGACTGTTACATTTCACTACTCTGCCATTTCTGCATTCTCTCCATTCTTAACATGTGAAAGTGTTTTCTTTTAGGTAGAAAGTGACTGCCAATCTCCCAAGTCTTCTAATCAGACCGTAACAAGTACAGATAATTAGCACAACAAATGTAGCTGGTGGATTCCTAGCAATGATACACACCCCCAGGGACTTCACAACCCTGCAGTGAAAAGCAAGGTGGCTGCAAATCACAGAGACAAGGTCTTAATTGGACACTTCTTTTTTCTAACCAGGAAGCCTAATAGTAATCACAAAGTGTCTAAAATAATACACATGCACAGTGCATGTGTTCACTTGCCAACAGATATCGGCAAGAGCAACAATTTGCAAACAGGTAACATTTGCACCAATTCACCCTAAGGAACAAGTTTCAAACCATTTCACCAATGCAAATAAAAACTATGGACAATTCCATTTACAAATGGCTTTATTTTCCCCAGATTAGCCAAGCAATCTGGAAACATATTTAAATAGTAAGCAAGCTGTTAGAATCAAAATAATATATTCATCAAAGATTGTGTACTCATTTAAATATTTTCAAGCCTGTAGCTTCATGTGAAATCAAAGGCCTGCTGGCACATGAAATCTGAGCTTCCTACCAATGAAGGTAAGCCAGACAAAGTGGTATTTCTAATTATTTTTCTGGCAGATCAACACTTGCTAACAGGATGGGCGCAGAATCTATTTAGTCCCACAACAACATAGTTTAAGGAAACACATAAAAGCATAACCAAATGTCAGGAGTTGAAATGGAAACCACATGAGCAAAAATATTCAAGCAGAAGAACAGTGTTGCTTATGGATACTGCCTTTTTGAGCTGTTTCTATACCTCCAGAGCCTTTGTAGAGGCAGGTGGTCTCTGCAGCTCCAGAGCAAACATTCCTATTCGGAAGGCCAGGTTATGGTACTCCAGCCGCTCACTCAACACAGTCAGCAAGAAAGCAGCTTTAGACAAGGTGTTGGTTGCCATCCATGTCTGCTTGCTGGTTGATACCTTGTTCTTTTTGCCCTGTTTGAAGAGAAATTTGTCACAGGACACTTTCCTAAACATCATAAATTGTTCTGTATTTGCCCTCCTACCTTTTCCAATAATTAGACAGCAGAACAAAACCATTTAAATTTTATCCTCTTTGCCGAGGATCACGAATCCCAGAGGTAACTGGTGAACACCACTACTTCCCTCATCTCACCCCAGTGCAACACGGTGGAAGAGCTGGCTTGTTGATAAGACATACATCTGCTATTGGACTGATGCTACACGCCCATCCCTTCCAAGGGAACCCCCTTCCATACAACACACACTGTTTAGTGCCACTACAAGTGTTTTTCCAGAAGTTTATGTTTATTTCTTTCCTCTCCAACCCCCTATCCTGAAACAGCAAAACTTCTAACATTTCCAGTGGTGCACATTATGAAACAGGAGACTAAGGTTTTGGAGAGAATCACAAGAAACAGGGTCTCTTGTATAGAGCTGCACAAAAAATCAAGACTTCTTCTGGCTGCTGTATAATGTCATAGCACACAGCAGCAGGTATCTCTTAAACAAAACACCCTTTGAAGCTGCTGTTAAATAGGGTGTTTTGGTCAATTGATTTAAAATAGATTGCTAAAGGAGCTGCAGCTTTTAACAGATAAAGCAATATTCTCACTGAAAAAGGAAAAGTGAAGAAAGCTTTGAACAAAGCTCAAATTTAAGGTAGGCCTAATCCAAGTCCTGATGAATGGACTCTTATTTTCTTTCTTCTTTTTATTTACCACACATGCACAGTGATCAGGCATATTAATGACATCCAGAGAAGCTTAACTCGGAGAAAGCATGTGAAGGGCCCTAAATCACAACAAGTGAGAAACGCCCGGGAATCCTGTTGTATCCATCCCACATATTCCTTCTAACTTACTCTCTGCCCCAAAACTAGGCAAGCTCTCTCTACCTTAGTTGGTGGCTGCTCCACTTTGAGATCTGGAGGGTTGGCCAGCAGGTCTCTGGCCAGCTCTACAGTTAAGCGGCATGCTTCATTACTGTATCCATGTGCATACAGGGCCTCTGCACAGGCAAACAGGATCTGCAAGAAAGAACAGATGGTCGTACTCAAACCACACTCCCGCAGGCTGGAGCTGGCCTGCTCAAACCACTTGTCACAAGGACTCTGCAAACACAATTCACAATTAATTTCAGCAGTAGGTGTTCTCAGAGTTCTCCTTGCCTGGACCTTCAGCACCATTCCTTTAAGCACTGCCCTAAAAAGCCTTTTCTTCCATCATTAAGTCCCATCCTCCTTCCAAGTGCTGATCTTCCACGAGATCAGAGAATAACTCAAAACTCTAAAACCCAACCTGACTGACTATAACTATTTCCATACATCTCCATTTCAGCTGCTTGCTCATACAGGTGCAAGCTCTAAACATATTCTGAGTTTATTACAAGAATGTGACACAGTCTATTTAGATGGCTTCTGGTTTTCCAGAGAATTTTTGCTTACATGGTTGGATTTAAATTTTTCCTTCTGGACATGTCTCAGTCTTACTTATTTTTAATTTCACCTCAATTGTACCTTTTTGTAAGAGCAAGGCTAGATAAAAAGCACACACTGTTTTGCCTACATTCATAAATGCTGGAGTGTGAAATGGGAGACACTCAAAGTTAGCACAGAAGTAAGAAGTCAAGCTTGTGTGAAACAGAGGCACGATGCCACTGCATTAAGACTGTAGATATTTTATGGTATGGGTTATGACGTTATAACTAAGCACTTAATTTACCAGCATACCAGGTTAAGCGTGACAGCTAGGAAGGTGGTGAGACTATGATACACACAATACGTAAAACTGCAAAACAGTGTTCTGAACTGGATTCAGCTCACCTCCATACGGTTCTCCTGCTCCAAAGGCTTTATACCAGCAAATATATCCTGCTCCTCTTCATTTCCCCCTTCAGCTTTATCATCATCTTCCTTGGCTACCTCTTGTGGGTTCAGATAGTATACCTGGTAATCATCTTCCTCTTCTCCATCATCCTCACCACCTGCTGCACCATTCTCTCCCACTTCTTCTGGCTTCAGGCTCACACCACCACTGTTCTCATCTGCAGAAGGCAGGTCATCATCACCGCTACCCATTTCCCCCACAGGATCCTTGGGTGATTTCTTGGCCATGGAACTGCTCCTCATACTGGGCTCAGGTCCCTCGGAGAAGTACACCCCACCATCCTCCTCAAAGGTATCCCGGTAGCTCCTGCTCAGTGGGCTTTCTGTAAAACTAAATGTGTTGCTGGCTTCAGCCCCCAGAGCCAAGCTGCTGTCATCCAGGCTCATCTCTGCCAAGTCCGGCTCCAGAGAGCTGTCTTCACTGCTCATGCGGCGTTTCCCACTATGTTTACTAGTCAGGCCTTTGCTCACTGGCAACTTTGCTTTGCCCACTGCAGTCTTATACATAGCTTTATCACCTTCTGCTGAGAGTCGTCTCAGAACCCTCTGCGGCGTTTCAGAGACAACTTTCCGCTTTCCAGTAAGTTCCTTTGGACGAACTGCTGGCTCCTGGGGAGAGGGACGCAGTCTGTCCCCAGGCTGCAGACTTGGTCCCCCAGGCTCCTGTCCATGGGTTCTACCAGCCTCACTGGCAGTTTCTGCACATTGCAACCGACAGCTCCTCTGCTGGATGGCCTTTACCCAACAGAATGAGTTCTTCTTGTCAGTGCTACTATATGTGATCCCAGGAATGGGATAAGCTTCCTCCCAGTTGAAGTAACAGGCTTCCACAGCTGGCTTGAAACCCTGGAAGAGTTTCTCCAGTGATTTCTTGTGCTGACCCCTCTTAACATTATCTATGACTTTCAGCTGCCACTGTCTAAGCTGTGAGCAAAGGTCCCTGCGCCTAAGAGAAGAAGAGAACAGGTTAGAAGGACACAAAATACACCTGCGACAAACCATCTCTTAAGATAGAGAACATCTCCTCCCTTGGGTCAGAAACATCTTCTGCTGAATTAACTATAGATAGCATTAGTAAGAAGAGAGGCTGAAAGAAGGCAGCAGGTATATTAACAGCTAAGTCCTAGACGGGCACAGTACCAACATGAAAGCACAGTACAAACTGAGAGGTTTAAAATGAAATTTTGCCTTCCCTGTTTGTTTGTCTGCCCCAAATAAGGTATCAGTGATGTGAGCCTCAGCAGTCTGAGACCAGTGAGTACCATGGGGAACTGCTCATACAACAGTGTGCAGCAGCAGTGAAGCAGCTCTGTGAACAACTTCAGTCAAGACATTCACAAGTACAACCTAAACAGCCTACCCAGGGAAGCACAATGCCAGACAAGACCACCTAATCTACCTCCCAGGCACTTACCTCTTTACCCTGATACACCTATCTAGACCTCAACAATTTAATTTAGGCTTTAGCAGGCTGTCCTCAGGAGACTAAACTGTTGCAAGCCACAGGCATAAAACAAGCAAGACAAAAATAATTGATATTCAAATAACTCTAAGGAAAAAGCAAGCTGGTAGGGTTATATAGACTTAAGTTACACAGCAGTTAGTCCCATACCCCATAATACCATGGGAAGAACAAAGCATTTCTGCATTTCTTAGCTCCAAATCTCACATAGGGCCTAAACCTGAGCAAGATAGTCTAAAATGATTACACATTTGGTTTATCTAATTTAAGCAGTGGAAAAGAAAAGAAATTGCTAGAAATTATACCAAGTGTCTCAATCAACTGCCACCTTGTTTCTGCCACAGATTTCAGAGGTCTAAAGTATAAGCCCAACACTTCAATCCTCTAATTTTCTAGCAAAAGAACAGAAAAAAAATCACATCAAAACAGTGTGACCCAATTTAGGTGCAAAGGGTATTAGGACTAAAGCAGTCAATTCTGTTTAGCCCCTTCTATTTGTCCACTAAGTAAATTAATTAACAAGGGAGCAGACTGGTAGGCCTCAATCAAGGAGAGGATTTTCAGGAGGAAAACTAAGAGGAAACTACTCAGAAGAGGCAACATAAGGATGAAAGCCTAGAATGAATTAGGGAGGTAGCAAATATCCTTATGGTTCACTGGGAAAAATAGCAAGGATGGGTAGAAAAGGGCTCTTCTCAGTGACTATTCAAATGCCATGAGAATAGGTAATCAAGCAGGAGCATTTCAATTATGCACGAGCTAAAGTAGGAGATCTGAGCAAACCTGAATTGGGCCAAATAACTTGACTGTGAATACACATAGCACAGCTTCATACTGTATTAAAACCCCAAACCTTTTATGGTTTTTCTATGTGATCTGTTTGATGCTCGTGCTTATTTTAAGCCTCATTCCCAGTTTCCTACATATTTTGATTTGTCTTCGCCTATATTTAGCTACATCATGATGTAAACTGTACAAGAAACTGCATTCATTTAGTGTCCCTGATGTACCTTACACAGATAGGGCACTTTATTCCTGTACACAATTCACAGAAAGCAAATCCTGTTAATGTGCAACTGTATTGAAAATACCATCCTGTTTTCATTTGTTGAAAATCTTTTTCTGAGCATTTAGAGCATATTAATTTAGTATTTTTTTTGTGCACCACAGTTTGTAGCCTAAATGTATAAAACAAATTATTACAATGCCAAACAGTATCTCAACATAAGCCCTCAGTACCTCCACTGCTATTCAGCTAGTGCTAATTAAAGATGATAGCGATTTACCAAGGCACAATAAGGTTTAGAAACCTGCAGAAGCCTCACAATTTTTCCTCAGACAATTGAAACCACTGTCTGAAAATCATATACCGGTGACATTGTTTACCAATACACTGCAGCAAATAAACTCCATAAGAACACAGGAAGCAAGACACGTTTCATCTTGAAATAGACAACAGTGAATGATTTGGCTAACCAGAAATCCATTAAACTGCTGCATAGTTAAATTTAGAAAGCATTAAAATTTATTGGTAGCCAGTGTTATCATTCAAAATGTTCTCCCCTGGGACACTGAAATGCAGAATTACACTCATATGTAAAAGAGCTCTCAGGAAACAAATTATTCACACTACATGATGTTGCTAAAAGTGAGCAGCAATAGCAGTTAAAGTTTAGAGTAATCATAGTGCTCTTGAACCTTACACAGCACACAGTCCAGAAGGACCAATGGTTGAACAGGTAATGAGATAATGATACAAATATAAGAAATTTTTATGAACAAGCTCTTGAGTGTGCGGGGGGGGGGGGGTGCCCTAGGGCCGTGTGGGGGGAGAGGAGGTCTCGGGGTGGGGGGCGAATCGGGGCCCCCCCTCACCCGGGACGTAGACCGAGGGGTTCTCCGACATCCCCGGCAAGGGTTGGTAGTCGTGGGGGCGGCGGATCTTCAGCGACTGCCCCTGGAAGATGATGCCGTCGAAGGCCATCGCCTGCGTGGTCTCGTCCACCGAGCGGAACTGCGGGGGGGACGGGCGCGGGGAGGCGAGTGCGGGGAGGTGGGGTCGGTGGGGAAGTCATAAGGGTCCTGCTGCTATAATCCAGATTTTCCAAACTTTCACAGATGATTTGATAAGTACTTTGATACTACGAAGTTCACAAACAAAAGCAAATTCTTCAAGTAAAAAATGCAAGGGTCTACTTGCGTCACTTTACACTAAATTTACACCAAATAGTGTGCTGTTAAGAAAAGAAAAAAAATACAGGCTCAGGAAGTATGAAGTAGTATATTAAAACAGAGGTGTGATCAGTTCACTCAGAGTTCACTCAGTTCTTGCTTACTCCACTGCACATTCTCCTCTGCAAATTTAAAAACCCTTTGGAAGCCAAATGTTTGGCCACAGAGGTCCTGCATTAATTTGCATCAATTACTGAGAGGTCTGATCTATCACTAGACCAACAAGAACCTTACACAATGATGCAGTTTTTTACATTTCACTTTATATTTCATTTCATTTTATATTATTCTGCATAAGACATATCATGGTAAACATGTTTATACAGATAACTCATCCAAGGCTGACCACAGTCACATGCACGGTGACCCAAGATGACCTCCAGTCAGCCTCCTATTTTTACTGCTCCTACTTCACTTCTACTTCATTTCAGTCTTCCATCAAGCATAAGGAGCACTCACAGTAACCAAACATTTATGACTTTTTCTCACCTACAAGAGTGTAGGTGAGAGATGCTACTTGGAAATAGATGGCATTTCCGAGACTCGAGAAGTATTTGACCTTTCATTTGCCTGTATGGCAACAGGTTCACATTGTGAGTATTGACACTGCAGCCACCTATTCCCCCCATAGACCTTCACAGCAATCCCTTCAAGTGATGACAAGGTCTGAAAAATACCCAACAGCTGCATAAAGAATGGGCCCTCTAACTGACAAACATGGCCAAACCAGAAACCTCTTACTTCCTCGCCTGAAGCACACAGACACACCTCTCTGAACTATGTGTGTTGTGGAATAAACTCAGATCTCACATTCCCAAAGGACTTCACAAGAGGCCCCACCAAATTCAAGCAAGCTCTTGCTCCAGTATATTATGCCACCCTGCCTTACCCTCCCCAATTACACTTTAAGCTTATAGAAGTTCTCTTTATTTACAGCAAAGGGTAAGGAAAAGCTTAAGTGATGCAATCTACAAAGCTGCAGAAATTACTTTTTTCCTCAGTGCCCGATTCTCAAATCTCCAATTCAGTACATCTTTCTACCTCATCAATAACTCACAACTCTTGAGTTGTCTTGCCAAATTTGACAAAATAGACTTATTCAAGTGCAGGCCAACAACAGGGCTAGAAATATCCTGCCGTCTGCCTTCCTGAAACTAACCTCCAAACTTGTTAAATGCAGAAGAAATGAAATGGAGAATACGAGAACCTGCACATTCCTTGCTGGCTGCATAAAAGTCTCTTTACAATACTTTGTTCCCCTACTCAGTGAACGTTCATTCAAAAGCAAATGTCCAGCTACCCAGCATGTAATTTAGTGAGTTGCTTTCCTGGGGATACACTACAAGGGAACTAAATTATTTTTATAAACTTCTCAAATCTTCAAGTGCATAAAAACCCCAAAACTCTTTAAGTGTTATTTATCGCTCATCTCGTAGGAAATACCAGGCTATCGAGTTTTGTTTATTCATTTCTCAAAATGGTTTTGTCTGAGGTCATACAGTTGAGAGTACTTTGTGAAGGAAATTACAGTCCAAACACTGTTTTCAGATCCTTTCACATGGATAACAGCAAATAATGAAAAGCTACTTCCTTGCTCTAGCCAAGCTTTTCACTTTTTTTCTATGATATTACTTCAGTGCATCCAGTGTGAACTGAAGTAATTGCATATGATGAGTAATTCTAGAACACCCCACAAAAGCTCAGGGTCATGCTGGAGCCCAGAGTTAGCAGCACACAAAACCTCAATGCAACACAAAAACAACAGGGGGGAAAAAAAAAGTAAACACAGAATTCATTCAGTACTGCATACATAAACAGTTTGCAGGAAGTCACTGAACTGTTTTTAGAAGACATCAAAGATATATTAATTTCCTGTTCCAGTAAGAAAAATCACAAGAAAGATGGAACTTTGGCAGAAGGCTATTAAGCATCTGTAATGGTCCAAATTACTGATTCATAAGAAAAAAACCCCATTAGATGGTATATTTTAGGTGGGTGCATGTGCTCAGCCTTCACTATTACTAACTACCACCACATTAAGAAAAATGCTGCTTTAAATACCTATTTTTCAAACCAGCATGGAGTATCTCACCTTGTCCATTTCACTTATACAGTGCATATCTGCTTCAAGTCCACGGGCACCTGCTTGTTGCCATATTTCCTCAGCTATGGCTTTTGCCTGACCCTTTTGTGTTGCATAGAGGAGCAAAAACCTCCTTTTTAAATCACAGCACATTTCCCAAAACAGAGCACTTTTTTTTCTTTCTTAAAGACACTGCAGGGGAAAAAAAAAAAAAAAGAAAAAAAATAAAGTAAATGCATTGTATGAAGAACAGCAAGATATTGCTTTGATTATTGGATTAAAAAAAGAGATACTTTAAAGGAAAGCAGTATGGGTGCTTAACCTGGAAATGAGGCATCTGCTCTGAAGAGAAGCCATTTCTCAAAACCAAGCTTTGTAGGCTAGTCGCAAAGGACTCATCCTGTCAGCTGTAGGTGCCGTACCATCCTGATGCTGCAGTAATGTTGCAATATCCCCAGTATGAAGAATCCAGTTTGTAAACAATACAACAGAAAAATTAATTTCATGAAAACACTATTTTTCTTAAGTTACATTTTCCATTTTACGGCCGTGACTGCTTTGGTCACTTTTCTGGCAAGTATTTGAAAACAAAACATAGGCCTGGTGAAGTCAAACTACAGTCAAACTACAGTGCAAGAAGAAAAAAGAAAAAAAAAAAAAAAGTAAAGCCAGGTTCACATATGCGAGCCCTGGAACAGGCTGCCCAGAGAGGTTGTGGAGTCTCCTCTTGAGACTTTCAAAACCTGCCTCGATGTGTTCCTGGGTGGCCTGCCCTAGGTGATCCTGCTCTGGCAGGGGGGGCAGACTTGATGATCTCCAGAAGTCTCTTCCAACCCCTACCAATCTATGAGTCTACACTGACCTAACAGCACCATGACCTCTGCCTAGGCCAGGCAGAGCAGCCTCCCCGTAAGACTCTTTGAGCTGCTTCCACTCCAGCTAGTACAGTAACAACAAAGGCTGCAAAAAGCTGCGACCCACATCTTGGGTGCATGGATGCAAATTTTTAGGGAGCTTTCTCACTGCGCAGAGACACAAAAGTTAGAGCAATCACATCTCCCACAGAACGTGTGTGTAAACACAGCCAGGAGAGGGGACAGTGCTTAAGATGCACACCTCCTGAGAGAGGGGACTGTGCACGCATGTAACAGTGCAAACTGTGCTCATGGGAAAAGAGGAGGCCACAATTAGACAGTTCCTTGAAATACAGAAGTCTGTTTCAGTATTTGTAGGTGTTTATTAATGTTTATTAAGTACCCAGTACCGTATCAGTTATGTTGTTGCTACTGATCTTCAATATATAGTTTAATTAACTTATTAAACAGCAGTTAAATTAACTGCATGACAGTAAATTATGTCACTAATAGATCAATAAACTCCAACCATGATTCAATCTAAACCACGCAAGTTGCAGAGTTTCTCCCTGTGAAAGCATCTTCTCTCTGTCACCAACCAGAAGAACTTTATGCACAAACCAATTGAGCGATGCCTGCTAAAAGGAAGGAGAGTTAGTCGTGCCTACCTGCAGATGAGCAAAATCATAAACCAGGAACACATCTGCACGCAGATGAACTCAGGGCCCACGTTGCTTTTGCTTTGCTGCACTTTTCAAACATGAATTGCCACTTCTACTTATAAGTGTTCAACTGAAATAATGAGAATAAATGTCAATTCTTGACTATTCAGCTTTCTACAGAATCCTTCTAACTTTAATAATAGTATCACCACACCAGCAGCCTTTAAAACATTGATGTGCTGGTAGTCTCATGTCAAAAAACAAAACAATGTTTACACTAGGAAATCAACCCAAGATTTGCTGGCTAAAACCACGGCTTCACAGGAACCTAAGGATGAAAATTACAAATTATAGCTCATTGGATCCAATACTCAGAAAAATCAAAAAACTAGCAGTCCACAAAAGATTAACAGAGAGACCATCAGCTCCACATGTCCGTGTGCTGGAGGAGCAAACAAGCCATCCATGAATACCAGCCACAGAGTTTCAATAAACACGGCTGTACTGTAAGGCCAGACTACGTGCTCCATGCACTTGGTCTGCCAAAAAAGCCAAACTGCATAGCCACGGATGTGATAAAAACACAATAAACTTCTGCAGCTGCTTTACATCCTTCTGAGTGGATTTGAACTGGCTTGTGGGGCCGTGACTTCAGAGCCATGAAGCCACTGTTATTTTTTCAAGCCAGTCACTTGCCCTGAATCACTTTCACCTTAATACCAAGCAAAATAAATATAAAAATCATAGACCCGTCTATGAAAGCCGCCCGTAAAACCCTCCACGGCCCAGAAAAACAATTGGTTGGGCCAACCTACGCCCCGCTGGAAAGGGGGAGACGTAGCCCTGGAGGAGAACGATGATTTTATTGAGCTAAAACCAGGCCCACAGCAGACTCAAACGCTGCTGTAGCAACAGAAGCCGTCCAGAGAGCGGCCGCGCCGCG
>JAAGNO010003319.1:0-27663 GCA_033439905.1 Ceryle rudis | reverse complement strand
GGGGGGGGTGCGGGGAGCCGGGAGGCGGAGCGATGAGAGGGGGGCGTGTGGCAGGGCGAACCAAAAAACAACACCACACAGATATAATAGAGAGACCAGATCTGATTCTGGCACTCACCTCTGAGGACTAATAGTTGGGTCGAGGACAGCCAGCCTCCAAAGAACCACCATCTCATCACACATACTCGCACAAGCATGAGCAGCTACTTCTGACTGGCCATTGCTGCGTCCCGTGTGCCCGCTAGCACTGCTGTGTGATGCGGATGTTCGAACACTGTACCACCAGCCGGTTATCTGCAGAAGAAAACATTTAGTGGAGCTGTGTCGTGGCCAACACCTCATCCCCTGCTCTCACTTAACCTCATAACCGCAAGGAAACAGGATCTGTAGCTAGTAACATGTTTTCATCTGACTCCAAAATAATGACAAGCATTAACACAGTATTTATGAGAACTAATGGCCTCTCAACATTTCTCTGGTTAGAAGACACATGTCCACAGAAAAAGAACACTCACAGGGGTTGTCTTACTAGAGCCCTTCACACTTGGAGGGAAAAGTGAGCAAATGTGATAAATGAAGCATTTCCTTTCCCCTGCTCAAAGCTGAGGCATGCGATAGACTGACCAGTAAGGAAACTTAAAGACTACAATTTGTATTACAGGGTGAGAGCACTGCCCTTGAACCTTCAAAGGAAACCTTTTTCCTAATACTATTTTAAAAAAATATCAAGAAATGTATTACTTAAACCTATCAAAAAGACACCTTCTACAAAATTAACAACAAAATCTGAGATTCTATCACCCTATATCTTTAGTTTTTATCAAAATGACAGGTCATAAGTGATACATTTTGTTTAGAAAAAACAAACATAAACCACAAAAAACAAAAACCACCAAAAAACCCAACAAACCCAAACAAACAACATAAAAAAAAAAAAACACCAAAAAAACCACCAAAAAACCCACAACCAACCAAAAAACCAACCAAAAAAACACCAGACACAAAAAAACCCAAAACATTAATCAGTTTGACTAGATGGAAATCAAATAAAATGCACTGAACGAGAGAGACTCCATATATTCATCTTAAAATGACTGAGGCATTTTTTGCGATATAGTGTTACCAAAACATAACTAAATCAGCTGAAGAGCAAACTGTAACATCATTTAAGAGTTTTACCTCTTAACTTTTTATAGCTTTTTTTAGCTTTCAGGAGAAACACATGCCCATAATGCATACAGACTGTTAAAAAAAATAGCCACAGATTGTACAGGCACTTGGCACCAGTCACTGGCTCATCCTGGTTCCCCAGAATTTTGCATGCACAACAAAAAGATTTGAATACCTGCTCATAGTTGAGACACTGGTCAGTCAGAATCTCCAGCAAAGGGGCTGCATTGCTATCCCGTCTCTTAAACATCTCCCGCACAATGGAAAGCAGGTTCCAAATTCCTTCAGGCTCTCTCCCTCGCAGGGGACGCAGGAGACAGGCCCACTCAGCAGCAGCTGGTGGTTCCGTAGAAGACAGGTACATTGAATTCACATCACTGTAGTTAAAACAGAAGAGCAGGGATGAGAAAAAAATAAATCAAGCACAGCCATACAAAATCTTGAATATATTCTACATCCAGAAATATATGTGCACCTCGAATGGGACAGGCATGCATAACCTAAGAGAGGATGCATAACCACCTCACGACTGAGAACACCACACAGGCAAGGCATTGTGCAAATACAGCGTGCTCTACTGAAACACCGGACAAGCTATGCAAAAATACATTCCAGAAGAGTTATCATGAAACTAAGCATCCTTCAGTCCATGGCACCACGGAAGGGTACAGGCTATACAGTGAATGACCTTACAGATTATACAAGTATCACAATTCCCCTTCCAATAGGAAACAATGTACCTGAAAACAACAGGAGAAGGTCCACAGAATTTATGAAGGGTTTTCTTTATATTGTCACTCAGAGTAGATTCATCTAAGTACCAGGTGCTTTGATCTGATGCAGAGGGTCCAGCAGTGGGATCTTGACAAAAAAATAACACACATACACGCTGCAGGCTTTGAAGGTATTTTCTTCTGAGTTCCCAACCACAGAGATTATAGGGAGTGCACAGGCAGTGTTACCCAGTTTATTCCATCTATTGCAGAAATCACTATTCAGAACTATCTTAAAATGCTATCATACCATTACCTGCCAACAATTATATCACTGACAACTCTAAATTGGGAGACACGGAAGGCATGTTGAATGGTAGAGCTACACCCAAGTGGGACCAGGAGAAATGCAAGGACTGTGCCAACAGAAAGCTCATGAAAAAAAGTATACTTCTGTACCTGGGACAGAAAATCCCATGCATCGGTACAGACTAAAAATCAAAGTAGCTGATAGGGTTTGGTGACTATGGTGGATGCCAAGCTGAACACAAAACAATGGCAAACTTCTACTGAAACACAAAAACTCCAACCTGCAAACTGGGCTATATTGAGAAAAGCACAGCTAGCTGACTGAATGGATTTATTCAATCGCCCTGTACCTGCACTGGTAAAATTACACCTGGAACACTGTATCCAGTTTTGGACCCTCCAACCAGGAAGGATATTAAGAAGGGGGGTATCAAGATAGTTGGGGGCACGGAGCATGTGACCTGCGAGGCGAGACTGAGGAAGATGGGATAATTATATCTAAACAGGAGAGGGTGATGGGCAATCATTAACAGCCTACAACTACTTGGAATCACACATACAACACAAACTCTGCTTGGTAGTAGTAGTAGATGATAAAAAAGGTATTCATACTGGATATCAGAAAAAAATCTTGACTGATAAGGTAATGCAGCACTAAAATGGGAATACTCTGTAATGTCTCTGGTAACCAAGACTTGGCTAAGCAACCACAAAAGCAACCACATCTAACGAATCCAGTGTTGCAAGTGGTCCTGTTTCAAATGTGAGGTTGGAGATGTATGTCCTCTCCAATCAACATTTTCAGGAGCCTACAGTTAATACCAACTTAACAAGAAAAATCCTTTGTTAGAAAGGTTTATTCCCTGAGGCTCTCTTCCTCTGCATACACTCTGGGGTATCCATTACACCAGCAATTGCCTGTTACTGTGACATATGCACAAGCAAGCGTCTGTACTTTCCCCTTTTGTTGCTTGACCTCCACCGACGATCCCAGCTATGTGGCAACAGACCAGTTCAGCAACTCAAAGCAACTGAAATATATCTACTTCCTATCTGTGACACAGATTACTGGAATAACATATATCCAGGTTACCTGGGGCTCCACACACTGTGTTGATGGCAGTAGACTGAGAAGATAACAGCTCATCCAGCAAGCGCTGAGCTGTTGGAAGAATCTGAAAACATGAAGCAAACTTTCAATATACACAGTATTTCTTATCCTGATACACCCAGCCAAAGTCTGCCTGGATTTTCATGACTGAAGCACTCTCCTACTTTCAGAAATTGAAAATACGCACAGTCATGTTTTCAGAAAGGACAACAGAGGGTGCTAAAGATTATATAATAGTTGTTACACTTTCTCCTCTCCTTTCTCAAGCACATCTATATGCAAGACTTACTTCCTACATTCATACCCTAAGAAATGAAGAAAAGCATCATAGGTTATTAGTTCCTTTCTTGTTTCGTGAGGAGTAGGAGCCCACAGTGAGTGCTACTGCAGCTAATTTTGAGAGATATGGAAGTGACTGCAGTCAAGGTCACCATTTTCCCACACTTTGAATGTTCTTTATTTCTTGTTCCTAAATCATTTCTCTCTAAAACCCAAGCTAGTGGGAACAAAAAAAATTATATAAATTACTCCTATACATAACTTTTTGGAAGACATCCTGTTAGCAGAGGACCATCTATATATTAACTCAGGCTGAAGAGTAAACTAACACAATTTCATTACTAAACTAATGACACCTTCTGGACAGTTCTGAGCATAAGGAGAGAAGGCTCACACCTGACTGCAAAATCCTAAGTAGATATACTGTTACCATGCTCTTTTTGAAAGAAAAATGAACAGCTGAAAGGTTTTTTTCCCCCCAAACTAAGTCTGGGCTGAAACCATAGATCCATTTAGCCTTTAGCATGCACACTTACAACAGGTTAAGCTTATAATTAAGATTTAAATTATCTGTAACAGAATATCTGATAGCTCCCTGCTTCTCTCCATACAAAAGCTGAGGTTAAAGATCACAGATACACAGATTACTGTAAAGCAAGACACATTCAGTACACTTATATTTGCAAATCATTAAGGATCCATCTCAGAAAAATGGAAGAAAAACAATGCTTCAAGAGGATATTTTTCATTTCAGTAACTTAAAGAAACAAGCTTAGCATTAAGCCATTCTTGTACCATTTTCCACTAATACATATTATAAGTCACCACAAAGCAGAAAAGTCACAGGTCTAAGTGGTGTCACACCTTAAGGTTGAAGTATGAGGAACCTGCAGTGACTCTCCTTGAATTTTTGACAAGATATTCCTATTTAATTGAATAGGGAATTCCAATTCCCTCAATTTCATGAAGCAAAACAGCTCTTGGGAGAAGAACGACCTGGTATGTTCCAGCTGCTGAGATCAATACGGAAAACTCTACAAAAATTTTGAAAAACATCTCCTCTAGCTGCATTCCTACAGACCACCATCCCTTTACACTTGGCAGTAAATCAGCATTATATTACCATACCATTGTGTCATTCACAAGCTGGCAATAGGGCTAAAATAGAATCATGTGTACAGTCTACTCCAATTCTACATTATGTAGTCAAAATATGGGGTCCCAAGGTATCAGAGTATCTATCTCCACACAGAAATCTTGAAGATTGGGAATGGCACTGCTGGAAAAGTTTGGGACATGCCTTCCCTTTTCCAAGGAAATTGCACAACAGAGGTTAAAATGCATCTGCCAACAAAACCCAAAGTTTCCCATTGGGCAGCATCCATCAGATTATCTGGCAAGATAGTAATAATTAAATTAAATAATCCAGATGTTCCTGGGTGCACAGTTGGTACATATGACTGAAGGAGAAAACAAACTCTGCAAAAAGATACAGACGCAGAATATTTGAAAGTAAAGAACTCACATGCCATTCAGGAAACAACTACCACCACTGCTAGTCTTTCAAAATCCTCCTTTATTAAGCACCAGTCTATGTGACATAAAGCTCTAAGTCTTTAAGGAGAGAAGAAAAGCTTTGTGCCTTACATAAGGCAGCAAGCAGCACTCACTATTAGTGCTGAACTCTCAGCAACAAAAAAGCGCTATTTTTATCAGTTTCACATTATATGATTCCTCTACTTCCTCTCATAAGAAGATTAGTACATCTGTAGGAAACTTAGATGACACTTTAGCAAGAGCATCTTAGTGTTCCAAGCACAGCACCATAATATGAATTGTAGGCACATGCTGACAGTAATTTAACTCCTACTTAAGACATGATGCATGGCCATCATGAAATGCGACAGACAGTCATGCAGGTCAGTTTTTCTCAACCGCCTTTGGTTGCACCAGCAAACACTTCATAATCACTTAGGTATTCTGGTGTATTTTGTGCAAGTGTTTTAGGCAGATGATATAAATGACCTGACCATGAACAACATATATATTTAAGGAATAAGCGAGCATTTTGCCTAACAAAATTTCATGTCTATTACTTTTCATAACCCAAATGATTTTGATGAATCACCAATAAGCTACGCTGGGGGAAGCCAAAAGGTCACCAGTTGGGTGCATGAGAAAGTGCTCAGCTGTCCTAGGTTCAGCTTAGGTTAATCATCACAAGCAGCCACCGGCCCAAGCCCAAGCAGCCAGGGCCAGGACAAACAACTGAACCAGCCAATGGGATGTTTGACACCATACTGAGTCCTGCCCCTATATAAGGGGAAGGCTGGCCCGGGTTGGGGACACGTGTTTTCAACTTGCTTCAGTATGGCCAGAGCAAGCAAAGTTGGCGTCTCAGGAAGAGGTGAAGCTTTCCCGGTTGCTATTACTCACTTTGTACATCATTTCACTAGTACTGTTGTTTTCTTCTCTCTTTCTGGTGGCTTATTAAACTGTCCTTATCTCAACACCTTAGGTCTCACTTTTTTCTTCCTCCTGATTCTCCTTTGCATTCCACATGAAGTGGGGGGGGAAGAAGAAGTGTGGGTGAGTGGGTGGTGTTTAGCTACCAGCAGAGCTTAAACCACACTACCACCTAAAGCATGTACAACACATCCCCTGGGAGTTCTCTCCACTTAACTAACCAAACACATGAAAAGAAATAACCTGATCTGTGCCGACCTAAGGTTTTCACCCTCATGCAATGACTTTATTGTGTTTGATCTCCCACAAGCTGAGCATACATTCATGCAAACATGAATAGCCACCACTCTTCTTTCAAGACACTTCTAATCTTTACTTGGTAATAGACAATTGTCAAATAATAGAAATGGCAAACCTGAAAAGGGCAGGAACTGAAAGCCTTCCCAGGAACTCACAACTGAATAGCGTTAAGTGGTTATCTTGCAACAAAATACATCATATAAATTGACCCAGAATAAAGACAACTGAATTTAATAAAAGGTCTATCCTATAATTGTCCCCATTTACCTGTTGTGGAAGTTCACTGATTAGGTACTGAGCAAACTTTTGCAATTGGTCTCTTTGTAGCCGAGACAAGGACTCCGAAACAGGTGCTCGTAAGCATACTGCGGATGCCTGGGGGAAAAAAAAAAAAAAAAAAAAGATATAAACAGCTATTAACAGGTCAGACTTTATGAAGCTGTGTCCACTGAATGGATGAAGTGTCATGAACAGTAGCCATGCTGATGCATATTGCACTTGGTCTTGATGGACAATTTTTTTTTTCCTGTAGTTATATGGTATATTGCAGATAAGATGCAAATAAGCTGTCTAAGCTTTATGAAAAACTGTTTTTTAAGAGTTTCTTTTCAAGGAAACTGCTTTAACAGCTGTGCTTAAGATCTGTTGTTGCTAGCAATTGCACAAATACTGGCAGGGATTTCACAAACAAACCTCTAAAATAGGACATTATTCTTTAGGCTTCTGGCAAACCAACCAGCTCTGTAGGGGGCTGTTTCACAGAATCTCAACCACCTCATTTATCTCATAAGAGGGTTTTTCTTCCATCTTAAAATCAGTCTCTTTCCATATGTTAGAACAAGTTACATGATAAAAAAATCCACATCACTAGTTTTGTAACCTTTTCCACTCTACAGAACAAAAAATGCCGAGACAGCACCTACCTAAAATTTAACCTGGAAACAGGCAAGAGCAGTTTGATAATAAAGATGCTTCTGATATTGATTTGTCTAGAGCGAGCAATATACCTTGGCTTGTAACTTGCTAGTGTCAGCAGTCAGTATACACAAACATGAAAATCCTTTCACTATCATTTTTCATATAGAAAAAAGGATTGGAAGGAAAAGAATTATTTTTAACTTACACAGGGTCCAAACTTTCTGGATGTAAACAAAATAAATGAAAATTTGCTTCCTATCCTCCTTCCTATCCTTCCTTCATACCCACCTTTTAAATCTGGAACTAATAATTCAAGGCAGAACCTATTTTTTTAACAGCTCTCCAGTCCCAAGTACAGAAAATATACCGGTAGTCTGATAATTTCACAAGACTATCAATTCAAGCCTATAACAATTGTCCACTGTGAAATACTAACAAGCTTCAGCAGGTTATTAGCACTTACTTAAGAATCTGGAGTTGATCGTAAGCATGTAAGCTATCAAGTGTTCTGTGAGCAGAAAATCTTTTCTTCCTTTCAATCATCCAAGATTAATCCTTCCTTAACATGCATTTCTTAGCTTCCCAAAGACTGAGGAAATTAATCTGTATGCAAGACTGAACCCTCAACTTGTGTATTTCATGTTGATTCTACACATTTTACCTGGACTTCAATGGGATAAGAAATACCTACTTTTTACACTGTGCAAGGCCACAAAGAATATAAGCAAATAAAAATGTAAACTGAACCGAAATCTACAAGACAAAATGATGCTTACCTGCCTCAGTATGTGTTAAAATAAACTGGTGAACATAAAGGCCAACAGTCATCAAAATTTCTTTCTTTCTGCACTCTGATCAAACAACCTAAAGAAAGACCTTTCAAATCCTATACTTACAAAGAAAAAAAATTTAAAAAAGACTAACTATTGGTGACCTTTCACTGCTTGCAGAAGTGAAGAAAGAATGAGCAATTCTAGCATTTAAATGAGAAACAGGAAGGGGCCTAAAAGGACTCACTATCTACCCTTAGCAATTTGCAGATTATCAAAGGACATTCTGCAGTTTAGAACCTCAGATAATTGACTCTGCAGACCGCAACTGTGAGCGCACATTTGCACAATCTGTAACCAAAAGGAATGCCAAGAACAATTTCCCTGAAGAGAGTGTGTGTAGCATAAAACTGTAACGAGGAGAGACTCCGAGAAGATGAGTTCTCCTCGGGGAGAGCAAAACTGTATTTAAAGGCCTACATTGTGTATCCGGAAGAGGCAGAGTGCCACGACGTGAGCACACCACTTGGCCCCAGCTCCGCAGGTACAGCTGCATGATGTGATTCTGCATCGGTCAAACATCACTGCCACGTTGTACGCACCCTTGGGCGGCACCATCTGTGGGGGTACCACAGTGGCACTTAGATGGAAACCTGTTAAAATTCAAAAGTCCAAAATTACTCTTCTGCTGCTTGGGAGACAGATTCAGCTAGCTCAGAAATTTAGGAATGCGCCATTTAAAGAGTGAAAGGACACGTCTAGCAACAACATCCGTATAGGGCTGGACAGGGATCTACAGTCTCCAGCGCTTGTTTCTTCCCAATCAGCTATGGCAGAATATTAGCAGAGAGGCGTAACATGTTATAACCAGTTCAAAAATACCAGCTTTTAATACATTACTTAATTTATATATTTACCTCTATTAATATTTAACAAACAGAACTGGATAAAGCCATGACTGAAAAGTGTGGTGTTTTGATCTCAGTGTCAAAGCTAGACTATACATACTTGAGGCATGATTTCTGTGTTAATTAACTCTGGCAACAGTGCAGAACAGGCTAGGTGCCTTCAGAATTATTTCCAAGTCAGTCAACTTTCACAATTTTACAGTGAACTAAAGAAAGCAGCACTTACACTTGAACACTTTCGCTTTGTGGCTTCAGAAACTACTCATTTCTCCTAAATTATGTACTTCCTTGCAATTTTGCAAATATCCCATTTTTACAAACCGTGTACTCAAAAAACAGAAAACCCCTCTTAGACTAAAATCAACGAAAAGGGAAAATTTCAGCAATAACACTTGAATTAATCCAGACCCATTAACCTGTGATCAAACAAATAAATTATGAATCTCATCTCAGGCAGGATGACAAAGAATTTTAATGAGGTTTGGCTTCTTGTAAGATCATATACAATGCATATTAGCTGCACTCATAATACAGCTTCCTCTACAGATAACAGTTACCCAAAGGCACTCAGTATGAGCAGGCAAAAGCCATCAGGAGCATGGATCTTCTACTTGTCTTGAAGGTCCCTATCACCAGTTAATCATTCTCTACAGCAATGAGTATCAGCCTCAAAACCTTTCTGCTAGTCTCAAATTCAGTTTTAATGAAGCACAGAAAGCACCAAGGGTATCAAACCTATAACCAAAATTCCGTCCAAAAATCTACTTTAACTGAAAAAATATGGCTTGGGACATATGACTGAAATAGTTTTTCCATCATCAGCACAGGGAATTATGTTATAAATCCTCAGCACTAAGTTTTGAACTCGATATTGTGAGAGTGTAATAATGATGCTGTTCATGAGTGCACGTGACCTAATAAACCCCATTTAAAACAATGTGCCTTATTTCTTCCTCAAAATATAATCCTTGTGCCAATACAAACTTGCTCTTACCTTGCTTAACCTTTCTGTTTCTCCTGCTCACCAGGATTCAAATCCTCTTCCTGATGTGGGTGATTATTTTGATTAGTACACATAATGCCACCCAAATTCTTCAGCCATTTTAGCAATTGGAACAGAATCAAAACAAAAGAAGGCATTCACACAAAATTACTGCACTGCTTATTACTAGGTACAGTTGTAATTTATGGTCCACCCTTGGATAACACAACCCTAACAGTTCAACTACTCCTTCTGTTACACCAGAAGCATGCCAAATATGCCAAAATGCCCCAATTTTCATGAAAGCAAATTAAGCATTTTGCAAATTGGAATTGCAGCAATTCTGTTGCACTGAGAAAAAGAAGTATTTGAAAGGTGTTAGAGAAGAATGGGTCACAGCTATACACTCATCAAGCTCCTACCATGAAATCTATATTTGTGTATGACAACAGTTACCTGACAAAATGCCAAGACGGAAGAACAGTTATAAAAAGAAACAAAGAAAATTTTAAGGTCTTCAGCATGAGTTCCACAAGCTCCAACTCAAAACTGTAGCTTCATGAACGTGTCTGCCACTGCCACTGCTAATTCAAGTAGTTCTGCCTAGCTCTTTTGCACCACCAGTCTTGCTATACTGAAAACTCTTTGTAGGACAGCACAGGAAAAAGTATCAGGAAAAAAATCTGCATGAAATGAATAGTTACTTTTACCGGGAAAAATACCACAGTTCAGTTCACTGCACAGCTTACAAAAGTCTGAGCCTGCAGAGACTGAAAAGGTGACTATGCAGGAGACCCTTCTGAAGTGCTTTAGCCCAACACTACTGTTTTAAAAAAAAACCAAAACAGTTATCGAACTTTACTTGTTTAAAGTCAAAGTGCAACTACTGTCTTCTGCAGACCACAGCTCTTAACCTCCTGCTTAAATGTGAAGACAAGAATCACATCTACTGCACACCCGAGTGATCTGGCCACCTCATGGAGATGGCAAGAATCTTCTTCCCACACACACCCTGCTCCCACTATCCAATAACAACTTATCTACTCCATACATTAAAATACATTTTAAAAACACGTCTGCATGTGCCAGCAGAATTCATTCTGCAACTGCATGCAGCCGACCAGAAAAAAACCTAGATCTATACCCTATTCTTGTCAAGCTGCACTCCCAGGAGACCTCAAGAATGAGCTGCAGGCCATGCTTGCTCTGCCACGAGTCTCACCTCCTGGCTACCATTTTTCTTAAATGCATTGTGGGCACAGAGCAAGGTTAGTGCTGCTGTGAAAGCACTTGGACTTTCCACACAGAAAGTTCATCGTACGTATCTTATGAGCACCAGATTTGCTACTCCTGCACAGAACAAATAAGTCAAGCAGCCATCACAAATGCTTCAGAGGATGCATCAGGTACGTGCACTGTACAACATACGCACAGAGAGCACCAGGAGCAATCTACTGCACCCGTGAAGGAGGTGAAGGTGGTATAGCAACACATCACCCTCTCTAGAATGATGGAGATAAGCCTACGGGCAGCACACCAATGTTTGAGGGGCAGTGTGTTAGTGAGATCTTTTCGTCTGCTGTCTCAGTGGAGGCAGAAGATGGCAGATCCACGTGGCAACAAAGACACAAGGATTATTGATGTTTCAGAAACTACGGAAGCACGTGAGTATGGTCCTGTAAGAATTAGGCCTTCTCCCACAAAAAAGCTGTTGGGATCAGCAGCCCGAGTGAAATGCCCAATGCACACAGCATGGGCAACAAACCAGAGTAGCTGGATGAGATCCACCTCAGGGTATTGAAAGAGCTGGTGGAATTTCTCTCCAAACCACTTTCCATTGCTTACCAGCAGTCCGGGCTAACCAGGAAGGTCCCAGCTGACTGGAAGTTAGCAAATGTGACGCTCACCTAGAGAAGGGTCAGAAGGATTTGGGGAACTATAGGCCTGGTGGCTTGCCTCAGTGCTGGGGAAGGTTATGGAGAAGATCATCTTGAGTGCTGTCATGAATAGAACAGCCAAGTGATAAGGCCCAGTCAGCATTTGTTTATGAAAGACAGGTGCTGCTTGACAAGTCCTGCTTGACTAACCTGGTCTTCCATGACAAGGTCACCCGCTTAGTGGATAAGGGAAAGGCTGTGGATGTTTATCACCTGACTTTACTATTAACACCGTTTCCCACAGCATTCCCCTGGAGAAACTGGCTTCTCATGGCTTGGACAGATGAATGCTTTGCTGGGGAAAAAAACCTGCATAGATGGCCAAGCCCAAAGAGTGGTGGTAAATGGAGTTAAATCCAGTTGGCCGCCAGTCACAAGTGGTGTTCCCCAGGCCCAGTACTGGGGCCAGTTCTGTTTAGCAACTTTATCAATGATCTGGATGAGGGGAACAAGGGTACCCTCAGTAAGTTTGCAGAAGACACCAAGCTAGGTAGGCATCTTGAGCTGCTTGAGGGAAGGGAGGCTCTACAGAGGGATCTGGACAGACTCGATTGATGGGCCAAGGCCAATTATATGAAGTTCAACAAGGCCAAGTGCCAGTTCCTTCCCTTGGGCCACAACAACCCCAGGCAATGCTGCAAGCTTGGGGATGAGTGGCTGGAAAGCCGCCTGGCAGAAAAGGACCTGGGAGTGTTGGTCGACAGCCAACTAAACATGAACCAGCAGTGTGCCCAGGTGGCCCAGAAGGTCAACAGCATCCTGGCTTGTATCAGAAACAGTGTGGCCAGCAGGAGTAGGGAAGCGATCATCCCTCTGTACTTGGCACTGGTGAGGCTGCACCTCCAATACTGTGTCCAGTTTTGAGTCCCTCACTAGGAGAAGGAAATTGAGGTGCTGGAGCCTGTCCAAAGAAGGGCAATGAAGCTGGTGAAGGGTGTAGAACACAAGTCTTATGAGAAGCAGCTGAGGGAACCAGGGTTAATCTCTTCATCAAAAGGGTTAACAAGCACTGGAGGAGGCTGCCCAGGGAAGTGGTGGAGTCACCACCCCTGGAATTATTCAAAAGACCTGTACATTGGGTGCTTAGGGACATAAGTTAGTGGTAAACCTGGCAGTGCTGGGACTTGATGATCTTACAGGCCTTTCCCAACTTGAACGATTCTGATTCTATGATTCAGTTAAGACATGTGGTTTATCAAATGTAAAAGCTGGCAATAATCACCTGTTTGCCTAGGCTAAGTCCTGCAAAACAGAGAGAGCTTTTTTTTTTTTTCAGTCCATAACCCATCCTCCTCACTGCCCTGTCCTCAAAACTTAGTCCTTCCACAAAAGTATCCAAAAAAAAATGTATGCTTCCCAATGGTTAAAATCCAGTTTTCAGAATTTTAGGATGGCTACGCCGATGACTTTTGCATTTAATATTTATTTATCGTGAAAGTCATTTATTGTGAAGTTTCAGGCCTGTTCATTGATTTTCCTGGGGTCCCGCAAGTCCTCATGATTTCAGGTGGAAATGCACAGATTTGAAATGCCCCAAGCTACTCAGTAAGCAACTGGAATGAAAAGATTTAACTGACCTATGAATTAACAACACTCTACTGAGAATACTTCCTGCAGTACAAGGCTCCAAGCTTTCTTCATTGAGATTTGGTAGTTCTGCTGCCCCTATAACAACGACAGCAAACATACCTCTGTCTAGAATTTAAGAACTTTTTCTCCGGCCTACCCAGGAGTAACAGAAATGGGAAAACAAGAGCTGAACAAAAGCTTTTAGACGGGAAGTAAAGCAAGGCAATTCTGGACATTTGTTTTAAACCAAGACAGGAGAATCTCTAAAAAGTTGAGACTTAAGAGACACTACTCAAGGAGATGCAATGTTAGAATCCACACTGGACCTGCTGCTGCCTTCCTCGTTCCTTTTTATCAATAAAGAAATTGGAAAACAGTCCCCAAAATCAGCAACTACAACACACCTGAGAACAGCAATAATGTCTTCAGTGCAAGGAGGCAGGTATATGACTGCCATAAAGTGAACGTGCAGAAGATCTACAAAAGCCAGTTCTTTGTTTATATATAATAAACACTAAAAAAAGCGGGGTTTTGGAATGTGGTGAACAGGTGCTATTGTTCAGAAATTATGGATTTGCATGTGGACAAGATGACCGAGATTACCAATTTAGGTTTAAAAAAAAAAATTTCTCACAGTGCAGAGAGAAATGGGACAAAAAGAGCACAAAGCACATTTTTAAGCTTTGTCCTACTGATCACAATATCACAATGTGCTGTCCAGTCCCCCTTCAAATCAAATCACCTCTCAAGGTCTGCTTCCTTTCCTGTTGTTTGGGTTTTTTTTTTTTCCCCGGTTGTCAAAAGTCAAAACTACAACCACACGCCTTAAAATCATTTGAGTTGACAATTGAAATTATGTCCACCCCACCTGTACTGCCCAGCATCTGGGCTACTGCTAATGGAAAAAATAAAATTAAAAAAATCCCTCCGTTTGATAAATTTCCTCTAGTAAGGTGGAAACAAAGTTATTGTTTAAACAGTTATTTCCGTCCACACACAAAATCCATCATCCAGAAGCCCAGCTGCTTTACATGTACTTGAAAAGTTCCTCCCTTGTATCATTCACCACCTCCTTCTTCCCTTCTCTCCTCCCCCAAGCACAGGCTTTGCACTAATATTCCTAGCCTTTGCTCATTTACATTGCTTTACACTTCCTCATCTTTATCATTTATTACTGAAACAAGTTTTAGCACTGTATATGAAATATTCTGCTGTTTCCCACTGCGAAAATCCTAGGAATTACTGAATTTCAGCCAATTTAATCATATATAGTTCAGTTTCATCGATGTCCCATTGATGGCCTCACTGACAACTCATTATACTTTAAGTATGAGGAAGAACTTCACTTCTATTCCCAAGAATTCCTGCTATCATTATTACAGTAGCCAACAGAGGAAGTAAAATCCTTTCAGGTGCTCTACCCTGTATTCAGATAACAGTTCATCAATTTCTTGTAACATAAGTATCTCAACTACTATCTCCCCCTTTTTTTCTTCTCAATTTTTTTCAGTCTGGGTCTCTGTATTGGGTCTGACTGAGCTGGAGTTAACTTTACTCACAGCAGCCCTCCCAGCATTGTGCTTTGCACTGAGCTGGAAAGGTGCTGACAGCACACCCGTGTTGTGGCTGCTGCTGGGCAGGGCTCGCACAGCACCAAGGCTGTTTGTCCAGCATTCCCCCTGCAGTGGGATGGGGGGAGAAGATCTTGGGAAGGGGCATGACCAGGACAGATGACCCAAACTGACCCAAGGGACATTCCATACCATATGTTGTCAGCTCAACAAGAAAAGCTAGGAAAAGGAGGAGGAAGGGGAGGGGCACCTGCTTGTCCTCCAGAGCAATCACTATGCTTTTGGAGCCCTGCATCCAGTAAAAGGGGACAGACATCACCTGCTGATGGGAAGTCAAGAATAAATCCTTTTCTTTTGCTTCTGAGCACATGGCCTTGCTTTGCTTTTTCATTAAACCACCTCTGTCTTAACCTATGAATTTCACCTTATTTTCTTACCCCTGCTCCAGCTGGTGGGGGGGAGAAGAACAATAAAGTGGCTTGGTGGGCACCTTTTTGAGGGTCCTTTACCTTTATTCATTCCATTGCTCACTGACAGTTCAGTGTTACTGGTACTAGCAACTAAACTGGCCCAGGTAAGTCTTTAAACATCACATTGTAATTTTTTTAATTACCAACAGGCGCAGAAAAACCAACACATCTGCACTGGATTGATGTGGCCCATCTATACATACTAGTGTCTTTATTTCACATAATGCTTTCCTGTCTAACAGCTGTCACTGGAAAAGCCAGCTCAGTATTCTTTTTCACTTCACAGGATTTAATGAAAGATCCAGGGTCCAATTCTTCAAGATAATACTAGTTTCTATAACCATAAAACCTAAAAAGAATAAGATAAGCAAGCGAAAGCAGTAAAGCCCACTGTCCAGCAACAGGGAATTGCTTCTGCCAAAATACTACATGAGTGACTGTATTATCACTAGAACTTTTTTACTACAAGAAGAATTAAACCTTGCAAACTTCCTCTCTGCCATATATATGCTTTTGGCAAGGCACGCATTTGATCAGACTACTAGAAAAACAAGTTCTCTTTATCGCTGAGCAATTTAAGCAAAAGCATTCTGCACAGTTTTTTCCAAAAAAAAAACCCGAGACAGATAAAGAATCTAATTTTCAGCACATTTCTGTTTTTTCACTCAGTTTCACAGCTGAGATGATGGAGGCCAAAATAAACATAGTAATTAGCTCAAGATACTACAAAGAATACATGTGGGCAGGGAGTTTAGTCTAAGATGCCAGAAAAGCTCGTTTTGAGACATGGTCATACCACTCTGTCCCACCACAGATATGGTTTGGGGAACCCGAAATATCTAGAGACATGGAGCTGCAGTGTCCTTACCTATCTGGAGAGGGTCTTTGACAGCCCTCACCCGGAACAGCTGCTCCCCTCGCTGGAACTCATCTGCACTGCCATTCGCCAAACACGAGTACAATCTGTAAGGGACACACGGAACACGTTGAGATCAGTCTGGTTCTGAGAAACTTCACAGTATTACCCTCTTGCATTCTTTGTTGATGTGGCTTTTGAAAGTGTTCATCTTTAAGATGAAGTCCATCTCTTTTCTGCCATTTCTCCATTGCAATTCAACCATAAAAATAGTCTCCTCCTAACTGTTTGTGCATAGTCACTGGCATTTCTGGGAATTTCAACCTAAGTCTTTGAAATACAAATTCATTCACGGACTAAAATTAAGCTTTTATATACAGTATAATATCAATTCAAGGTCCAACATTAGCACAATGAAAATTCCTTGTACCTCTAGATGAATTACCTGCTTGTTCACGTGAGTTTTTACATCTGTGCTCATCGGAATAATGAACACTTACAACAAGCTGGCTTGTTCTATTCCCCGCTAGGGGATCCTACCAGTAACATCAGCACTTCTGACATTACCTCTCCCTCTGATACCAGAAACTTTGGTGAATGCATCCAAGAACTCTTGAGATGTTTTTTTCTAAAAAGAGTGTAGTATCACTGCTTTGCAACAAAATTCTGAATGCGCAGTTACATGGGTAGGCTTCCTACAGTACAAAAGCTTCAATAAAAATGCTTTGGTAGAAGATCTAAAAGCGCAGAGTTTTTGACCATGTACTCACACAATTTATGTGGAAAAATAAGAAATACAGTCATTCCTCTGACTGTATCTGCTCTGATCACTGGCGTACTCAGCAAATTCTGATTCTCCTACTCTGACCAACAGAAGGCTAGCATACTGAGCTAGCCCCCCATGGCAATTTCTGAGCCCAGTTAAAGCTCATACTCAAGCAACATATTCAAACTGGAAAGAACACTGCATAAGACTAACATAAGGACAAATCTCTGCAAACTAGTTACTGCCAGCCAAGTTAAAGAGTGCATTTATTCTGTTCTCATTTACATGCAATACCTACACATGCTTTTCTTGGGACATATGCAGGGCAGCTTACCCTGAAATAAATCCCCGTATCATAGCATATGCTCCAGTAATCCATCCACGTATTACAAAATGCACGTGAGAACAGCAGAAGTAGCAAATATACAGGGCATCAAACAGACAATAATTCTCCTCCAGTGAACAGAACTTTTCCTTAAGCATCAATTTGAAACAGAAACAGTATTCATTACCTGATATCTTCCTCATTTTCGGGGAAACTCCAGAAGGCGATTCGAAGCTGCAGTTGCTCAGGCACTGGAGGATAAACTTTCTCCACCACCTCAAATGGAATGTGAAATGCAACCTGTTTTGCAGACAGTTCCACCAATGGGATCACCAGCCCATCTAGCAAGACAAGAAACAAAATGCACTTAGCTGTTCAGAGAACAAAACTCATGAGAGGCTAGAAAGATCAAAGCAGGAAGCTCTTACTCTCTTACCTCAACAAGTTCAAAGACCAATTGTGATAGACAATAAAAGGCAGCACAGAAATTTTCTGAAGAACTGCCTGTCAACTTTGTTTTCAGCTTCTTAGGGCACGGTTACTCCTTCCTAAGAAAACAGGCTTTTGTCAGGAGAGATGCATTAGCCTAGCAAACATCAGTGGCCTAAACTTCACCTCCTGACAAAACTGAAGCCATCGAGCAAACTTAAGGTAACAAAATATTTTTCACACATTTCTGTTGGCAGCAATGTCCTGTGACCACCATGAGATTACAAAGGGAGGAATTATTACAGAGTATATGCACAAGACAGCAATGGAAAGGTTGTCCAGGAACCTTAGTATTGACTTTTTAGGTAATGTTCAGTATTCAACTATTTACAAGATTTTAATTTCAATTAGTATTTGTTTTATTCCACTCATCACCACCTTCTGAACGATAACTGTCTTGCAGATGAAGATTTCTTATCATCAGGCTATGGGAGCCTTATGTTTCTGTTCCACTCTGAGCTAGATTACACTCTACGCAAAATGCCAGACTTACCTGCAAGCACCTCACTGCTTTACTGAGATCACTTCCTGATCCATCACTACAGCAGCCTTGGCTCCCCCACCTTCCAAACCCTGCTGCCAAGATCCTAATTAACTCAGTTGCAGATATTTAATGTTATGTCTCTTCACCTCCCTAACTAGCTTCTAGAACACCACTGGAAGCCAGAATGTAAACCAATCTAGCCCTCAGCTTTCTCTCCCCACCAGCCTCCAGGCAACATATCAAAGGAAAACTTAAGCCCTGATGTCAGTAAGAGCTTTCTCACCCTCTGCCTAGAGACACCCTTCCCTCTGAACAGCTGGGAAACAGATAGGAAAGGAGAGGGCTTTGAAAGTGCATGTACACAACAAAGCAGCCAACATCTCTACCAGTACTGAGCAGACCTGTCAAATGGAAGGGTTATGTAAATACAGAAAGAAAACGCAGTTTTCAAATATCCACATTTATGATTTTTTGATTGCAGTGAAATTAGATTTATTAGGCAGCATTCCTTTCTCCCCCCAGCAGAGACAGTCTTTTACTGTCAGGATTGTTTCTCCATCACAAGTGACTTTTACTCCATGTTATAGACGGAGCCTCTGCTTTACAGTGCTATAATCCCATCCACAAATGTGAGAGCAGCAGATTATAACATGAACAGCAATGGAAAAGTTGAGTGTCCCTTCCTATACTGCTAGCAGATAAACAGGATTTTGCCAGAAAAGGCATCTCATTTCCACTTTTGACAACCAGAACAGGGGTAAAGTTTTCATTGAGTCACTAAAAAAAACTTACTATTTTTAATTAGTCACTGAAAAAAATTACTGGTTTTAACTAGTGCAACATAGTCAACTTATGTATCATTGCTACTACTACAGAAGGTCCAAACTGAGGTGCTTTAATACTTGAAAGTACTCTGAACAGTGAAAGGAGAGGTATTTCTTGTGGTTTTAACTGCACTTTTTGTGCAGAGGCACTTTATCCCAGTTTTTCATTACCTATTAATAGAAAAGAGATAGCACCTAACTAACCTCTACAAGAAGACTCAAAAAAAGACTTCAGTACTGGATGAAATACCTGCACCTTCTTTAGAGCTGCAAGCCCACAGCCTGGATGGTAATATTCTTCTCACACGGATTTGGTTCCGAGTATGAAGGTTAGATTAGAAATGCTAGAGTCAGACTGAGTTAACAAGAGGCAAATGCATTCTGCATATTTTTCTATCAGCACACCTTACTTTTAAAAATATTTTACTATTGCAATGGACTAGGACACACATACAATCAGTTAGTAGGTCTCAATGGTACTAGTAGAGCAGTAGCAGTACTAGCAGTAGTATGATCATCTCAGTTACGCTCCAATCTCACCATTACATAGTGTGGCTGTTTTCTTTCAAGCTAAACTAAACTAGCTCAAGAAAGTACTTTGACAAATGTTACTGAAATTACCTCTCCTGAGAAAACATTTCTTCCAAGTGGGAAGACAACATAAGCCCTCCTCATCTGCTCCAGTGCAAGTCCAGTGCAAGTCAGCCAGCTTGACTTCAGTTCACTGTGTGAACTGAAGTTAAGAGGCTGACTTTGCAATGAACTCCTTAACTGATTCATCAGCTGGAGTGGGTTAGCAGCAATCTGCAGAAGACAGGTGGCCAATTATCTGGCACATCATACCCCACAGTCAGACGTTCACAGCACACAGCTTAAGACACTTCCAGAATAAGGTGAAAGCAGTAAAACCTGGTGGGGGGAAAAATGTAATCTAAAAAGCTATAATCTTACAGATGAGACCATGAAAATGCTGAGTTTTCTATAAAGAAATAGAGACATAGAAAAGAAATATAGTAGAAAATAACTGAAAAGTAGGAAGTAGTTTTTCAATGATACTTTAAGAGTGGCTGAATTCACAGTAGCTAACTTGGCACGCAATGTAAACATTAAAATTAAGAAATTAAACTGCCCAAAATTTCAAGGGGGTAGTCCCCCATGTAGCCAAGGTGAGACACTTCTCTAGAATGTGACTTAGATCTCTTTTCCCATGAGGCTTCCTGTAAGATCAGTTGGATAGTCTGAGTTAGGTGCTTCAATCAGACTCCGAATATTCTCCTTTGTGTCTTAAACAGAGATCCATTCCACATGGAACATGCAGCTTTGATGAGGGCTATTCTACCCTTTTTGCTACAGTTTTATGTGAATTACAGGCTTGATTTTACTCACCATTTTATAACAGCTAAAACTTAAACATAGGAATAATTCTACCTGCTGGAACACCACCACCACTAACCCCAAAACAGCCAACACAAGCTATGCACACAAACATGCATTTTCACCAGTGGAAAGCACTTCTGTGCCAGCAGCGCTTAGTGACAGGAATGCACGTGTAGCTGCATTGCTTAACCTTTCCTAATATAGGGTAGGCCGTAACAAGTCACGGCTGACAATTATTCATAAAGACAGATCATGTTCAAACTGATCTATTATTCCTTCGGTACAATAATTAAGCTTCCATGATAGACAAACAGAGAAGAAACTGCTTGAATAATGAGCAAAATAGGGGCCAGGAGAATACCAAAGAGCTACTAAATAGGACTGAAAGAAAAACAAACCGGGCCAGGCCCTGAATATATTTGTTATCTAATTACATTATTTTCATTGGGTTACTTTCATTTGACACACATCTCTAAAAATAAACTATACATACAAGTGAATAAATACAAATGCAGGTAAACAAATCTCACAGCAACAGGTAAGACAAAGACAGGACGCATTGCTGTTGTCATATATACACTAACAAAACCAGCATGTTAGGCTGCATTATCTTTCTGGAGATGAGTCTATAACTTTGATTTTATAGCTATCCCTGGTCCCCATCTCACGTTTCCCCTCACCTCTCCCACTGGCTTCAGTCCAAAATGTAACAGCATAGAACAACACAGGACAACTATACCCAGAGCAAGGAAATTAAGTAAATTAAGTGAAGCACTTCTGATATCAAAACTTCTAATGAGAAGAACAGCAAAACTAAGAGGAACTAAGCAGAGTGCAATCTTCACCAGTGAAGGAGGTATGCGTGGGGTGTCATAAAGCCTGTTGCACAAACCTAATCTTAAAACCAGTAAATATTACATTGATTTTTACAGGATTTGCCATGTAGAAAGAGACATCTGTTACTGCAGAGTGCACTTTAAGAATTTCTTCTTGTTTTATTTTAGTTAAGTGCCCACCAGTAAAATGCTCCTTAAGTCGATGTATTTTCTCTGATACCCCTTTAAAACCAGAAAGTGCTGATAACTCTCAAATCTGGGCAAGCAGAGCAAGCATTACATTCAACTAGAAGATATCTAAAAAAATCTTCCAAAATGTTTGGTTTCTTACTGTTTTCTATTTTTGTACACTTCCTTTTAGAATTCTGCTGTTGGTTTTACTTTATTCTCTTCTTTTTTACTTTCTAGAATTTTTTTCAGAGTTGATGTCTTTAAGAAGTGTATGCCATAGAAATATATTCCTTTGTGTTTCAAACTCTGCAAGAAACATTGGAAAACTTCACCTTTGTCTTTAACTCTGTAATACTCAAAGATGAATGCTCTGAATGTACTTGTAAAAAGTTTCCCAAGGTGAATGTTGCAAAATGAAACATGAAGAGTAAATTTTTAATTTAAAAATTCATCTCAAATAAAATAGATTGATGGCATTTAGGCCATTACTTACACTTCTTTACTTGTTCTTCCATTTTACTGCATTATCAACATCCTTTATAAAGCAACATATGTGTTCTTAAAAATAAACAAAATTCACCTCTGAACTAAGGATAAGACAGTACATAACAAAACCATGTTGCAAAAGCCTGAAAATTAGATATTCTCTCTCTCTTTCAAAAGCATTTCTCACCCAAAGCTCCATCCACAAGACTCATTACCCCTAGTTCTCTTTTCAAAGAGGCATTCAATTAAGAGCAGAACTGATTCAATGGGTGACGGACACATCACTACCAGTCAAGTTTCCTGTCACATCGACATTTTTCCCAGGTAGGTCCCAGATGTGCAAAGTCATCAGAAAGGGAACATCTTCAGAAATGAAGTAATATACTTGCAGCCTAAGTAAGCAGTAAAGGTACATTTTGGTTCACTTGCTGGTTGGTGGGTTTCAAGCACAGACTTGTGAGATGGGTAGCTAATATTTATCCCAAACAACCTCCCAAAATTCAGACAATGTTTTTAAAAAATACAGCACATCTACAACACACTAGTATATAATACAAAAGAAAGGGTGGAATATTAAAAGTGCCCTCGAATAGTTTTGGGATTACAATCTTGGGAGTAAATCAGACTAAGCACAATTAAATGTAAGCTTTAGGATGCAATCGCAAACAGAATAGCTATGTTTTCAAAGAGGTCGAGGAAAAGATTTCCACCTCAGTACAAGAGATATTGTAGCTACTCTAGTCTGTATCTGTAAGAATCAGAATATATGAAGACTTTACTTGGAACATATGAAGTACTGAACTACAACTATCAAGCTCCAGAAGGAAACTAAGTACTTCACATTAAAAAAAAAAAAAAAAAAAAAGAAATGGAAATAGCTAACATAAATGTAGAGATGAGAGATAACATATAAGCAAAACACACCTGAATGTGTTCCTGTGAGGCATGCTCTAGGTGATTCTGCTTTGGCAGAGGGGTTGGACTCAATGATCTCTGGAGGTCCCTTCCAACCCCTAACATTCTATGATTCTAAGCACTTAAAACAATAGAAGTATTCACCTTTAAGCACCTATGCCAAAATGGGCCAAAGTCAGGGGAGTGAGGATTTGGGATAAAAGAGTTCAAACTAAATTGAACAGCATGAGAAACTTCTGTTGCAAAGGCTCAAAGGTGAATTGATGAACAGCCTTGAAGCTGTATCAAGTAGTTAAATAAAGATTAGCTAGATATATGCCAAGAGTAGACTATCTACAAAAATGCATTAGATGATAAAGAAAAATCTCGCTCAAGATGCCCTCTTTCAGGCCTGTATTCTGATTCTTACAAATACATACTCATTTCCCTTCAAAAAATATCACTCCCTGGGTTGTAGATGATCTTTCTGAATCAGGCAGCTGGTGTCCATTGCATTCACAGCAGACACATACACACACACCCCACAGATTGCTTCTGTACAATTAGAGCTAACGGGCATACTTGCAGCAGTCCAGAAGACATGTCAAGTACTCAACGGGCACCAAGAATGAACTTTCTTACTCCAATACAATGCAAGAGAAGAAACCAAACTGGCAAGTCAAGGGGTGAAGACTCCAAGACTGAACCAAGACCTGACAGCTGAATAGACACAGGGAGCTGCCCTCACACTCAGTCCTGGTCTAGCTTGACTACACGCAGAATGAAGCATTTGAAAAGCTGAACACACAGTGCAATATTCAAATACTGACTTCCAGCTGTCTTCAGTTAGCCTTCCTCTGCTGTGGATTAATAATTCTGTGCCATCTTACACTCACAGAAAAACACAACACAACCTTCCTTGTAAAAAAAAAAAAAAAAAAAAAAAAAAAAACAAGACCAAACAAACCACAAACAAACAAACAAACAAAAAAACCACCACAAACCACACTATGAGTTTACTTTCCTTTTACAGATTAAGGAAACTGTTGCAAAGATACATGTTCCTTGCTTATAAACTTTTCAAGCAGTGTCAATCTTAGGAAAATAAGCAACTCCTTCACACTGGAACACCTGCTGTACCAAGTCAAAATAAAGTTTCAGCTA
The DNA here is from genome assembly GCA_033439905.1 of Ceryle rudis. Taxonomy (NCBI): domain Eukaryota; kingdom Metazoa; phylum Chordata; class Aves; order Coraciiformes; family Cerylidae; genus Ceryle; species Ceryle rudis. The sequence continues at coordinate 3,518 of JAAGNO010003319.1, read as the reverse complement.
TTTGTTTCTCTGCTACCACCCACTCCAAACAATTCCCTGAAAAACACCTCAGCGTTCACAAAATGAGGAACAGTAGTAGTGGAATTCATCTGTTTGTTTTTTGCATGCTGTGACAGACCAAGAAGGTTAGATAAGAAGACAACAATAGGGGCCAAGTGATGGAGAAAGGATGCTGCAAACACTTCTGATGATTGACTGTTAATCAAGCTTCCTCAAAAAGATGACTGGAGGAGCATTCTGACTTGAGGGCTCCTTTGGCTTTGCTTTCTCTTAATGTTTCTATATTTCTAAAATGTCCACATACTCATAGCAGGATAGCAAGTGCAGCTAAACTGATCTAGAATGTCCTGGTTTGAGTTAGGACAGAACTAATTCTGTTTTGCTTTTCAGCTCAGTTCTTCTAACTCACTGCACTTTCTGAAGTCAGCAGCCTGTTTTCACAGCCAGTGTCTGCTGCTGGCAGTGATAACAGCCCATGGTTAGAGTTACTACCAAGGGTTGGTGTGCAGACTAAGGCCACTGCTGGATCTTGTGACACATTGGGGGTGCAGGAAAGTGAAAGGCTGCACCTGCAGGGAGGAGTGGACAGGGCAGGTGACCCCAAACTGACCAACAGGGATTCCATCCCATATATGTCATATTTGGTATAAAGCTGAGGGATCTGGAGGATCAATCCTCTTCTTCAATGGCCAGTGTCTGAAGGGAACTCTCTGTTCTGCCTTCAATCCCAATCTGTGCATTCCTGAATCCAGTTCCTGGATCTGGTTCCTGTCTGCCACTAAATCTAAAGTATGACTTCCTCAGTGCCTGCTCCACAGCATCAGTGGTGACGGTTACATAATTGTTATCAGAGGGGTTGGGTTCAATACTGGAGTTGTATATATTTGTATATATTTCATATTATTATTATTCTCATTAAAGCTGTTTAGTTGTTTTTTTCTAATCCCCAAATCTTTCTCCCTTATTCCCTTTCTCTTCCCCTTTGGAGAGGGGTTAGCAGAGAGCATCTGTTATAGATCTATCAGATGGCCCTGACCCTAAACTGTGACGCACAAAACCAACAAGGACAGGGCACTGTAATGCAATCATCAGGTAATTCAGGCAAAGATAGCCACAGGAAAAGCTCTAAAAGTACAGCTTTTTCCACTAGGGTTGTATGGCAGGATGTATATATACACATACGCACAAACATAGATACTTTTTATTTTTTTAATAACTGAAAAGATAGCCCTAAAGAGAACTAAGTGATCAACAAACTAGCAAAATGCTCCAGAGGGTAAATCAAAATTCAGTGACTCACTAGTACATTGATTTGCTCCCAGGATAAAACAAACAATAAAGAACTAGCACGGTTACTTGGGTTTATTTTTCTGGCCATGTAATTCACTTGTTAAATTTGCATATTACCCTTTTTACTGCCTGTAAATAGCAGAGAACTCTCACAAAGGGAATTTATCAACTAAATATGGGGGTTTTTTTTAATTTAGGAACAGGTCTGCTTCTCCTGTTTGCTTTTTTTTTTCTTTCCTGCTACTACCTCTGTAAGCTTACTAACAGTACTAAAACCCTAATGGGATCTGTGTTTACAAGACTTTCTTGTACTTATTTCCTGAACTAGAGTTATACAACTCTATCTGAATCCCATAAAAATTCTGCAGCAGTGAAATTACACTAAGAATAATGTCACAGGGCAGCAAAAGCAGAGATATGCAAGACCACATTAAAAGCAAAAAGAATGGAGGGCAGGCCTACATCAGCCCCAAGTCCCAGCATGACATTTTTATGTACAAAACAGTTGAGAAGACAAATAAACAACAGAACATTTTCATTAGTGTTTACTGAGTAAGACTGATGAGATTCATAGCCAAAAACCATTAAAAATACAAATCCCAGATGGGCAGATTACAGTCCAGAATTGGAAACCTCACACTTGATTGACAAACTGCAGCCATTTATTACTACACAAATTCCATTACAGCCATCACTGTGACAGTTCAACACTACATCACAAACAGCTCATACGTGTTAAGTAAAAATATTTAATGGCTCAAACTATCTTTTTGTTGCTGTATTTACATTTCCCTTCAAAATGAGAGGGCTACATTATTTGGCTGATTGCATAAACATATCCTAACATCATAACTTCTGCCTCCAAGATTAAGACATTTTAGGAAGCAAGAATTAGTTTCTTCTGTAAGGCAGACCTTAAAATGCATCAAAATATCAAAAAAATACTCCTTTTTTTATTTGCACTCAAGCCCTGTAGATTTGCAGAACACAACACTAAAGCACATGGTGGATTTGCAGTGGATGAGTGTGTGGCTTTTTTTCAAGTAACGGTAATTTTAAACCTGTTAAGGTTTGCAGTTCCTCTTCTGGTCATCTGAAATATTAAAAAAAACCCCAAACATTTCTGACAAATCCATCCTATGATAGTTCTCTACACTCTCTCTGCATGCATACAGAGCTAAAAAAAAAAACAAAATCACAACCAAGAACCATCTGACTTAACAACTTTGCTCACCTGTGGACAACTGGCATCACCATCACGCTAACATTGAGCATAGAGACTGCATCTCAAACCATTTTTCCTTGAAGAATCTGGTCAGCTAACAGAGGAGGGATCCCATATACTCTGCTCAACTCCTGCTATTTCAATATTAAACTGAGTTAGAAAGTATTTTATGTTATTAAAGTTACATCTTTTAAATCATAAAGTGTTGCCAAGTACTACACCAACTCCTGGTGACGATTCCAAGATTCTGTGAGGCATTAAAAAGCCCTACAAAAAGAAAGCTGGTGAGGCTTTATAATGCTAAGCAATAACTAATCAGAGAAATAAAACTTAGAAGACACATGATGTATACGTAAGGTCCAAGAGTCATAGCATCACAGAACGTTTTGGGTTGGAAGGGATTTCTAAAAGTCATCTAGTCCAACCACCCTGCAGTGAGCAGGGACATCAGGTTGCTCAGAGCCCCATCTAACCTGACTGTGAGTGTTTCCAGGTATGGGACATCTACCACCTCTCTGGGCAACCTGTTCCAGTGTTTCACCACCCCTCTAACCCACTAAGAGTTTAAACTGGTAAGAGTACGCCAAAAATTCCACAGCTATGTCTCAACTTTCCCAACAGTCACTCATAATTTTTTCCGGTTAGCAAAAACCTTCTACAAGTAGCAAAACCTTCTACTGCTGTATGAAATGATCTTGATCTAACTAGGTTTGTTTGAGATGCTCTAGTTCCCAGTGCCTCTCCTTTAAAGCAAAAACAATGTTGAAACAAGCAATCAGACACAGATGACTAGATGACGACTAGAGTGATGAGGCTGGTGAAGGGACTGAAGAGAAGGTCTTATGAGGAGAGGCTGAGGGAGCTGGAGTTGTTCAGCTTGGAGGAGACTCAGGGGGGACCTTATCACTCTCTACAACTACCTGAAAGGGAGCTGTAGTCAGGTGTGGGTCGGGCTCTTCTCCCAGGCAACTAGTGACAGGACAAGAGGGCATGGCCTGAAGTT
>JAAGNO010003317.1:0-12217 GCA_033439905.1 Ceryle rudis | reverse complement strand
CATTGGTGATCCTGCTGTAAATGGCATAGCTCATGTTTCTTACTGCACGTCAGTTGACTTGGAACTCCAGAGACCTCCTGAAATCCCCCCTCCTTCCTCCCCCATGGTTCTTCCCCCTCTTCCCCTTTCCCCCCCCCCCCCTTTTTTTTTTTTAAATTTTTTTTCCTTCCCCCTCCTCCTCTTCCCATCACCCCCACCTTCCCCACTTTCCTGCTTTGTAAAAAAGCAAGCGTACTGCTCCGGAGTTTGGGCAAGTAATTAGTAAAATCTTTTCTGCAGCACAATAAAACCGCAGTGCTCGGCCTGCATATTCCCACCATTGACATACTCGCGGGCATTCGAGAAAACAGGTGGCATTCCCAGTGCATCGCTGCCTATGAAAATCATTTGGAAGGCAGGGAGGGGAGGGCGCTGGGACCCGCTCGCTTCTACGAGCTATAGGAATGTGCATGAATATATTAAAATGTTTTCACACAATGCTTGTATTTTCCAAGGGGAAGAGGCATCTTGTGGATGAAAGGCGGCTGGCCCAGACACAGGCCTCTTCCGAACACTCTTTCCCACTCGGGGTTTGTTCGCATGGACCAGATAGAGAGGGGGCCTGGGGGGGAGGAAAGGACAAGGGTGCTATCTGTGAAGAGTAAATCTTTGTGTGCCTCCTGCTCGCTCCCTGCTAGTGGTCCCACAATGTTGAGTTATGAGAGATTCGTGTCTGCGAAGGGGGGTGAGAGGGGGGATCATCAGGACTTTCTGCAAAAGCTTTTGGAGGCATTGCAAACGTAGAGAGGAAATAGCTTGTAATGGAGCATATAGCTCTGACTGACGGGATTCAGGGGCTGCAGCAGGAAATGACTGAGAGGGACCTGGCTATCTTGAGCAGTATTAGCAAAGTGCCTATTAATAACAGAAAACACTCTTGCAGTACTTTTCCAGCTTCAACTTAATGACCAAGAACAGGCTGCTTGATGCTCAGCCTGGGCAACATATCCAGCTGTTCCTCTCCTTTTCTTGAGAGGGTGGTTGTTCCAGGCTCTGCCACAGGTGAAACATAGCAGTTCCCACTCCATTTCATTTGGGGACCACTCAGCTGTGTCACCTCCCAAGAGGTTCTTTGGCCACTTTTGACTTGTAGAGTGTTGACAACAGATGTGTGGTGAAACTTGTGTCTTTCTAATGGACAAGAATTGAAGGAGAGGATTGAAGTGAAGGGAGGGAGAGGTCGAACACAAGTAATGAATGTCTTGGTTTAGGAGCAGGGTGTGCGTATAGGGAAGACGCTGGGTACAGCTTCAGGGATACTGTTTTGCTCAAGACTACTGAGGCAGTCTGCAAAGGGGCCTTGTAGGAGGAGAGGGAGGTAGGTTGGCGATAGATTGTTATTTTTTTAAAATAATATTTTGTTTGTAAAAACACCCTTTGAAATTTCTGCTGGAAGTGATGTGTCACCAGCATGGTGATCTGGATACCAATCTCCTAAGTGCTACATATACAGCCTTTGTAGAATGCTCTTCTGGGCAGGCACCCTGTCCAGATGGATTCTGCCCCAAGGATTTACAAACCTGTCCACAGCCAGCTGGAATCCGTGGCAGCACAAATTTATGGATACCATGAAGAGCTATTCCAAAGCCCACACTACCCAGCTCAAGTCCCTGCTCTCCTGAAGAAACTTATCAAAACACAGGCTCCAAGAACAAGGCATAACCCATTTAGAGGGGAGTGGGAAGAGCTCTGCTAAGACTTTGTCCTCAGCTAAGCCAATTTTCCTTGTAATTTCTGGCCAGACTCTCTCTGTGACAGGTGGGAGAGAATGTATTTCCCAGCTCTTCAAGTTGCTAAACAATTCAGCATCTCAAAACCTTTTGCAAAAGGGTGTTCTTGCATGGCGGCTGTTCCTAAAATGGAGCTGGAGAAGCAGCAAAGCTCTGTAGTGCTGTTTCTCCAAGCTGGCCTGCAGTAGTCATACTAGTGTTGGTCATGGTGCAAAGATCTCTACCCTTTTGTTGGAAACAGCCAACAATCCAACTGGCAAGAGGGCTTACTTTTTATTTTTAATTATTGTCTTCCCAATTCCCTGCTCCTCCCCTTCATCTTTCTGCATCTCTTAAAGAGGCAGTGGAGGGAAAAAAAGCTTTGGTTTTTGTTTGGGAAGGGGGTTAGGAAGGGCGACATGGCCCCTGCAACCTCTCATAGGGGTGTCTTGTGAGGGCGCGGCATGAAGGGCACAAACAGATCATAACCTTTAAATGAAAATGCGATGGAGGGGAGAGATGAAAGCAGTGAAACAAATTAGATACATCTAGAGGGGGTGCTCAACTGGAGAAAATTAGCATTTCTTCCTAATTGGAGTGCAGGGCATTCCATTACAGGGTTTCATTACAAGAAGGGAAGCACTGGGCCTCTTCGGGAGATTCCCCCCTGCCCTCAGTTCTTCTAAAAGTAAAAACTGTATTTGGGAGAGAAATGGAAAGGGACTTAATTTATCAGACTGAAGGTTTCAGACTACTGCAAGAAGAGGAATGATAGTAAAGCACTAGTTCTCTGTTGAGTAAGAGAAGATAGTGAAGATTGTGTGCACATGAAGTCAGGTGCTAGTCCCACCTAGTTCTTTTGAAGGAAACGAGAGTTTACAGGAGGCTGCAGGTGACAGTAACTTCCTGATGCTAGTACTTGCTGAGTCAAATTTGTAGACTGTATCCAAAATGCACTAGTTTGTTTGAAGCATAGGGATATATGTTTTACAACTAAGGTCAGTGGAGTCAATTCAGACCCGCTTTATGCTGAGTATCGTCTGTGCTGTGCAAAGCACTTGTTCAAAGCATGTCTGTCTGATTCTGCTTCTGACTAGAGCTGTCTTATCCAACGGAATTTGGATGTATCCCTGGGAAGGCAATGTCCAGCTTCCAGCACAGAATGGCTTGGGCTACACTGGGGCTTGTGCATAGCTTTGTGGTCCAAACAACTTGTGCCAACTTCAGAAGCAGGTGTGAATGGCCGTTCTGTATATGTGCATCTTTACATAGAAATGGTTGCTAAGAATAATTTAGAGGGAATTCAAGGGACAAAGTTTTGCATTGTGTCTCTGGATTAGGAATAGGGGGAGTCGGTTTCTTTTTTCTATGCAGGGACTGGATTATTTATCACTCAGTGCTCTTGGGAAAGGTGTTGAAAAAAGAAGAAAAAAAGAAAAGCAGACTTGTTTTAGGTGTGTGGTATGCAATGTGTGTTGCTCTGCCAATCTACAGTTATAAAATTTCCTGTTCCAGCTCAGGAGAGGGAATATATATATATAAGCACAGGAATGTAGATTGTAGGAGACTGCTGAAGGGAAGGTCCTGTCTGTACAGAAGGTGGTTCCTAGCAGAGTGGGAGGATTTTACAGCAGCGGTGCCTTCATCCTGGGCAGCCTCTATCATTTGCATACCCAGGGTGAGGTTGCATATTATATGAATTTACAGAATTCATAAATGTAAATCTTTGACTTGACCCTTATTGCTGGATCTTGGTATTTTGACACAGAGCATAGCACTCCCCACAGGAATATCTTCAGGCCTAGAGAAAGTACTGTTAAAAATTAATGCATGGCTCAGACATGGAATTGTCCCATGTTAGGTCTGGCATGCATCATTGATGTCTCCCATCCCAGTCTTCTCCAGCCACTGAAGTTCTAACAAAAGATGCTTGGCAGAGTGTTTACAATGAACGAATGCATCATTCTGGCTCTAGATTAGTAAAGCAAACTACTTCTGAAACACTGGGGGAGGTAGAGAGGAGATAGGAGCAGGACCAGAGAGGCTGTAGTCTGGGTAAGAGCAGATGACTGGGAGGACACAGTTGGGCTTGAAGGGAAATTGTTTCTGCTGAAGAAGGGGAATTTCTCCACTGTGTATCTGGCTTGTGTGCTAATATGCTTTAATATACAGCATGTCAGAGTGCCTCCTGCATGTAGCTAAGCTTCAGCTTCCCTGGGTAGCTGGCATTCTGCATCTCTGAGTGGAATTGGACACTGGAAACGCATGGACAGAATTGTGTGGCTCTAACTCTCTCCTTGGCTCTGTTGCCTCTGGTTTCTTTTTGGAGTAGTGTGAGACTGCTGCAGACTGGAAGGCAAGTTGGGAAGTCTATTCTCTATATGCAGTGTTGCCTGGAGTGTGTTCTGTAATACATTATCTAGGATCTGTCAGCTTTTCTCTACATTCTGCCTGCACAAAGCACAACTGCTGCAACCACTTTCTTGCCTAAAGAGGTATCGTGGGTTCATGATGCTCCACTTGCCATCTCTGCACAAGCCTGCACACGTACTCGTACTGCTTTGTAGGCACCCTGACACTTTACAGTTGCGGGGCTAATTTTGGGGCCAAGTATTAAAGCCAGCTTTTAACATACATTGTTCTAATTAGTAAATCCTTGTTCTCTCTCCTTTGAGATTGAGGTACGTATTCCTCTCAGTCTAGCTGTCCATCAAAGAGGACTTGAAATGAGGCCCTGTTATGGTTGGTAGACACAGGCAGCTAATGGAGAGAGAGTCCATTTCCTTTGAGAAGAGAAACCTGTACCAAGGTGATTGATAGTCCCAAAGATTTATTAGTGTGGGGGCTGGATAGAGGCTTGCAAACTGGAACCCAACAGCTTGGGTTTTTTTCAGGGGGAAAAAGAAGTCTGGTGGTCATCTGTGTATGTACCTCTTTCCCCTTCCTCTGGGGGGGGTGCGGGGGGTGTTGGTGGCAGAAGGGGAAAATAAAACCCCAGATACTAAGGAAAGAAGTGAACTGATTGGAGGAAGCAATTGCAGACTAAGCTGGACCAAGCAGCAGCTGCTACTATTGCTGTGCTTGGTCTCTGCTTCTGGGTGCAGCTGTGTAGAGCTTTGCACCTGCACTTTGTTCAGTGACCTGCTTTACCTGTCCAGGCTGATATGATGAGGGATGAGAATCAAGAAGGACTTTCTGAGGGAATAGGTTTTATCTTCCTTCTTATTTTCTGTCTTGCACAGAACTTGTGTACTGATTAGTGCATGTGGCCTATAGCATGTTTTCCTTTTCCACATACTCCCCCTGGATTTTCTCCCCTTTGACAGTGGGAAAGCAAGGGAGCCTGCTCCAGAAATTAGCAAAGCAGTAGTATCTCTCTAGCATCGGTCTTCTGATGGTTTCAGAGCAATCTGGGATATATAGATTGTGTGCAGACCACTTCAGATAAATTAGTAGCCTGGCAGAGCAAGGACTTCATGCTCCTGGTATGTAGTGGAAAATATCAGGTGCTTTGGTATTATTGAGGGCAGGTGAACAGTACTGTTCCCACTGTGCAGTGGCTCTGTCCTCTGCTTCCCAAACTATGGTTTGCGAGGCCTTGATGGTCCTCAGACCCCTGTTGGCTCTCCAGCTCTCGCAGTGAAGGCAGTGATACAGGTTCCTGCTTGTTTAGCAGTGACTGAGACTGGTTGAAACCTCAAAGCTTAGAACAAACAGTTAACTCTAACCTGCCTCAGTAGGGTCAATGAACCAAAAGGGTCTGAAGAGGAGATAGAGCAGAGGAACACCCTTCTGTACCAAGGAAATTGCTGTGTTACTAGTTCGTATCTTGTTTTTGTGATCTTTCCCAAGTCAAACATTCTGCAAAAGTTCTTGATGTGCTAAAACTTGGTTGCCTCCATTAGGCAATTTTGGTAACAACAGCCTGAAGAGAAATACGGAGAGTAAGATGGTGGTTTGGTGGTTGGTAAGCTTGAGTGTGGAAGTGTTATTCACCAAATCCTACAAAAATAGAAATAGAGACATTTGAAATTACTAGGAGATTGCTTTAAAACAGACAAAAGATAGTATTTCATCACACTTTGTGTGGTGAACTTCCTACTCCAGAAGGTTGTGGAGGTGGATGATGCCAGCAGTTTTGAAATGGATTTGGCAAATGCGGGTCCATAATGAAGGACTAGGTGGGGATACACTTTCTGAAGTCCTTAATAGGGCAATTGTGGATGCTGAGGCGGTACAAAAAGAATTGTCACAGAAAGTTTCCAAGCTCACATGTTCTTAAACAGCATCTGCTAGTACTGCTGCTGGAGACAAAGTGATGAGCCATGGCTTGATCAAGGTGGTCATTTCTCATATTCTTCTGGTGATGGTGGGTCAGTTCAGCACCCATCTCTTCTAGCATTTGGTGTCCAGCAGTGGCTAACTGTAGATGTCTAGGGACAAGGGTAAGAATGTTTCTTCCCAGCTTCCAGTGATGGGAGGTTAGGGTTTCCCTGGCTAAAGTTTTCATGTGGACCAGTATTTCTCTCCTATTTGCAGAGGCTAGGTCTGTGAGAAGCTCATCTCTTCTTTCTAAACCTGTTCATGTTTTGGTCTTCTTAGACTCCTTTCCAATTCAGTGCTGTGTCCTGAAGAAGAAATACTGTTGTTCTAATTTTAAACCTTTTGTCTGGCCATCTTATGGGGGTCTACAGTAGATGATTCCCCCCCTCTGGATGCCCTCTGTTCTGTTTACAAGTTTAGTATTTTTCCCAAGCCACCACAACTCCAGTATTGACGGCCTCGTGTGAAGCAGTAGCAAACTGTGACTGCTGTGAGTACTTGTTGGCAGTTGTTATTTAGAGTGGACTTCACAGGTAGGCATCCCTTAGGTGTGATAAGCTCGTTTCCTACCAATGCAGCTTCTGGCTGGAGTCCCCAGGGATGCAGCCTAACCTGAATTGATGGTCACGTAATTGGATCTTGTGTATCCACATGATATAAATCAGTGAGAGCTTCGACTGGGACACTCCTAACTTGCTGCAGAATCAAATACTGACACTACTCACAATACTGAGTAATGTGCTCGTTTCAGTGGAGGACGTGTGAGTGAGCTTGGTTCTGGTCTTTCTTCATGTGCATGTTTGACTTGCCAAGTGAAAAAGGTTCTTTTAATAACTGTGGTTTTGGATAAGACTTCCTAAACTCTTAGAGAACAGGGGAGTAGGGCAGGCCATGGAAAGCAAAGGAGGAAACTGTGGTTTCACACTGCTGCCTGCAAATCTAAAGCTTCCAGATTTCTTTTCCTTGAAGTGTTGTAGGAGTGACTGCCAGCAGGTTGTCCTGCTTCACCTAGACAGCAGCTTGCTGATGGGCAGGAGGCTGTGCGGTATCCCTTTATCAGATACTTCTTGACATCAAAAGATTATGTGTTTTAGGGAATCCTCTGTTCCATTGCAGACCTGGGAGACACGTGCCTGAAGGGGCTTTTTCCCAGTCTTTTCCAGTGCAATTCTCATCCCTCATAGTCCATTTTCTGTATTTTTTTTTCCAATATACAAACATAAAGCATCATAATAAATTATTCCTCGCCTTATTGCCTTGTCCTTTCCTTGTTCCTACAGCATCTATTTTTGCCTGATCCCTGTCCTATCTTCATGTGGCTAATCTCAGTTATCACTGAAATTCAATACTTCTTGGTCTGCCTTGCAGCACAGCCTGTTTACAGATACCCAAAGATAATTTGTGCTGTGAACCTGTGTTTTATTATCTACTGATGTCAGGATGGTTTGAGTTCTGGCTTCTGCAAAACTTTTCAGCAGGTTTTTGGGTAGTTCAGGATCTGTGTGGGAGGTGGCCATTAAATATCCTTATGCCTTAAACATGTGTTGTCTTTTTGATTGCATACAGGGCTGAGGCTGTCCTTTCTGGCCTGATTGGCAGGTTTTATTTCTCACTCTGGTGCTTGCTTACAACCAAGCATGCCCTGAGCCTGCAGATGGAGAGCAGGAGCTTCATTCAGGATCTTGGTTGCTTAAGGGCAAACAGTTGACATGCTCCAAACACTTAGCATGAAAACCCTGAAGCAAATCATGTTGCATAGAGTGGAGAGCTGGGGAGGGGAAAGGTGCCCAGAGCTTTAAGGACAAGTGAACTGAGGTTGTTGCAAGCATGTCTGTGTCAGGGCTGGAATGATCAGAGCAGGAAAGCTCTAGGAGTCATTTCATGGCTGAGTTAAGCGCAGATGAGGCTTTGCTCGCCTCCTTCACAGAGCACCTGTGTCTTCATGCCTCAGTGTCCTGGACTTCTCTGTGTGCAGCATGTGCTACGTATACATACTTCTCCCCTTTAACTTTTTCTGGTCTTTAGCTTCTTAAAACCCTCCAAGCATTATTTCCTTCTCCTCTGATGAACAACTCATTTAGACTTCATTTGGAAATTGTTTGAGTATCAGAGCAGAGGAGGAAGATCAAGCACTCTGGTTTTAAGTGATTTGGCTTCTTTCCCCTATAAGTGTGAACAAGTACAGCTCCTGCCTCTGTATGATGTGGAGAAAGAACTGCTGCCCTTTGTGGGAAGATGATGAAACTATGTGTTTGTTGAGAAGTCCTCTTCTTCCTCACCACTCTCATCACTTTTTTTTTTTTTCCAAAATTCTCCTAAACTGAGAAGTTTGAATTTGGTATACATGTGCAAAAGGAATAAGACAAAAATAATTTGTGGTTTGTGGCACTAGAAAAACAAATTCCTTCCCACCTCTACTTTTAAAATGAAACGTTCCTGGGTTTTAGTTGCTCTGGCAAACCTAAAAGGATTCATCCCTCCCCCTGACCTCACTTGTGTGCATGGCTTGCTGGCTTATTGAAAACTCATTTTCTGTCATATGTTCTAATGGAAAAGCTTAGATAAGCTGTCATTATATATATGCGTTTTTAATGTAATGCTTGTTAACTGAAGACTCTGCCAGTCACTGAAAATATATTGGGATTGGCCTTGGCAGTCCTCATGCTTAAAAAACAGAAAGATATTTTTAAAATGGGAGAGGTTTTCTTCTTTTGCATCATAATTCTTCAGGCGTTCTCAACACATGGGCATGTATTTAGACTTCTGTATAAAGCAAAGACAGCTGGATTATTAATTCAATTCTATATGTCCCCTTCTTGTGGCATGCGGGGTTGTAAAAAGAAAAAGCCCTGGAAACTGTAAGGTTTGTGATAAGGGATGAGCAGAGGCAACATCATGCATCTTTTCCCACTGGTGCTAGGAGTGTTCACTGTATTTCTCTGCACAGCCTTGAAATTGGCTTGATCAATCTGAGTCTGCTTATATTTATCCTTGGTGTCTGCTTCTCAGATGCTGGCACTGATTTCCTGGCAAACATTGCTCAGAAGTATTGATGGTTGTTTTTAAGGAGGAAGTCTTGAGCATTGATGAACTGAAGGCACACTGTATCTAGTTGAACTCCTCTCTGTGGCAAGTACTTAAAGCAGCTTGGGTGAAGCTGCAAGAAATTGGATTGAAGTTGAAAAATGGACCTTTCTGTGGGAGTCTTTACTAAAGTATGAAAGATAGATGTGATTTGAAGAGAAACCAGAGTACCGTGGGGTGGCATTGGGCAACTTAATTCTTTGCAAGCTGCTGCTGTGTTGGATCACAGTTGCGTATTTTCATCAGCTCAGAAATTACAAGTCTGTGCCCTGGGGGTTGTGCTGCCTGTCTCTTTGCTACATATGAGTCTCTGGGGGATCTCCTTTCCTTGTTGTTAGGGTTGTTGTGATTGCATCATCTCCTAGGGCTTCCTCAGCACTCCTATGTAACTGGTGCTCTGATGAAAGTCATGGGCATCTTTTCACTTGCCTGCTTACCATTTGGTCCTCATTGCAGATTAACAACCAAGCTTTTGGACTGTGACAATTCTTGCTTCTGTTAGGATGCTGCAGTCCTAAGAGTCACAAAATGAGTGGTTTGGTTTGTTGTTTTTTTTTTTTTTTTTTCTTTCCGAAATAGAACTTATTATTAAACAAACCCAAAAAACAAACCTCAAACAAAAAAAAAGACCCCCCTTGCACTGGAGCTGTGATCATCAAGTCATCTGAGTAGGTTTAACTTGCCTGCAGGGCTGGAGCTGACCAGCCAGAACAAGGATTTTTATACTGAAGGTAATGATGATAATTCAAAGAAAGCATAGATGATAACAGATTCCGAGGCTCAATAGAAGCAGTGTGCCATGGGATGCTGTTTTCTGTCTTGTGGGACAACTGATGCCAGTCTAGTGTAACACAGGAGCAATACACTGGGAGCCAAGTGGTTTGGTTAACTCAGATGCAGCAGGTTTCCTGGTAGGTTCTTCAGAACCAAAAGCTTGTAGTAGAAAGGGAGGTGGGATAAGTGAGGTCCCACTATAAAAAGCAGGGGAAGGCTAATGGGGAAAAGGCTCAGCAAAAAGAGAACTCGGAGCTTTCATTGTTGTCCTCGTTCTGCTTGTTGCCCAACTTTGGGGTAGATACTGGAAGAGGTGAATGATTCTTGCCTGGTTTTGTTTTGTTTTCTCAGCAATGAGTTCTCACTCTGTCCTCGGCACAGTTCTTGCTATCCTGTCTGGGACCTGCACTGTCTACTTTCCTCAAGTCTATTGCCTTTCTTAATCTCAGTGCCAAGGTACTAGACTAGAAATCCTGCCCTGGGAGTGTAGGGCTGTGCCAGGTCTGCAAGAATCTGTCATGCATCACACCTCTTCACATGCTTCTATTGTGCATCACTGGATCTCTTTTCTCTTTTATCCCTTTTTTGGCATCCTGCACTGTCCTGTTCCACAGGCTGGGGGAAAAGATGCTTGTCATGAGCTGACCTCCTTGGCATGTGTCCCACCGCTGACTGTGCCCCTGCTCTACCAGGCAGGCTGTCCTGCTCCAACCCCCTCCTCCTGCTCACCCCCGATCAGAGCCCCCAAGAGGTCTTTGTCTGTCTGTTGAGAGCAGCCCCCCATCCCACCATTCCCACATGGTGCACCCTCCCCAGGAGCCCCCTCCCCATTCAGCAGTTTGGGCTGAAAGAACCTTGGCTAATTATGTTGGGCTGAAAATTACCACTTTGTTGCGTTCTCCTGCTGCTGGGCCCATTTGTGTGGGGCTTGTAGTTAGAGGGAACAAAGTCCCCCCCGCGGAGCCAGGCAGGCCCCAAGTGTGAAGCTACAGGTACAAGCAAGAGGGGAATGAAGGGAATAATTACCAGCTTCTCCAGGTGAAAGCCCTGTTAAAACTTCAATAAGCCAATTAGGGGCCAGGGTGTGTGTGAGGGGAGAGTCTCCCCCACCTATGAGTGATTCCCACCAGGCAATTAACAAAAATCATTTCATGGAGGGGAGGATAAGAAATGGCTCTTAGAAATTGTCTTGAGTTGGGGGGGCCTGAAACAGCACGACGGCTGCAGTGCTCCTCATGTACTCCAGCACTGGCTCACTGTGTGGCCTGAAAGTGTTGGTGGTGCTTGGGGGAGAGGGAGGAGGGAGGGAAAATAGCAAAGAAAAAGGAATCGTTGGAGCTTTACACCTGGGCAGGCTTTGAGAAAGCAAGGGCTAGAGTTCAGAGTTTGTAAGGCTGTGTGTGGGCCCAGAGCACTGAGCTTAAGGGGGCTGCTGGATGTGGGGAAGTGGGTGAGGGTCAGGCTCGGGGTGTCTTCCCTATTGGGGTGAAGGGGAAGGCTAATGGTGTTGAGCCCAGTAGGTAGGGGGTAGGTGCTGGGTGTGAAGGCTCAGTGTGGGTGTGTCGGCGGCTGAGAGCTGAGTGCCAGGCCTTTGGAGATCTGCCCAAGATGTGTGATGGTCTGTTGGTGTCCTGCATTATCGCAGGAGCAGATGCATCTAACGCCTTTGAGTGCATCTCGCCCAAGGACTGTGTTTTTCTGCTGCTCATCCAGCGACTTCACCTGTTTCTTCCTTTCAGTCAGTTCCAAAAAGCCAGTGGATTTGATCAAGAAGATTTTATGAAGTCACCCTGCAATTCCTGGCACTGTATTGCAGATGGCATGTGCAGCAGGTGGAGGTAGAGTGTGGCTGGTGGGTACCTACCAGGAGTCTTGGCTGTCTGTATTTGAATGCTCAGTGGAGTAGACTGTAGGATGAAGTTGCTGAGGATGACCAGGATTGCCCTGGTGATGGTGGAAAAGAGAATGCATAGTATCACTGAAGAGGTGCAGATACTGGCTGTGGTCATTTCACCTGCACGTGCAAAAGAAGATGAAACAACAAAAGAAAAGCAACTCTAAACTTCCCCCCCAAAAAAAGTAACCTTAGTAGTGACTTTGCCTTTATAGTGCTATAGCTTTAGAGAATTAAAAATGTCCCATGAAGTTCAAATAACCCTACTGTAGTGGTGTTTAACCACCTAGTCTTGGACTGACCTGGAAAACCATAAGCTTTTTCCTTTTTTCCTTTTTTCCTTTTTTCCTTTTTTCCTTTTTTCCTTTTTTCCTTTTTTCCTTTTTTCCTTTTT
>JAAGNO010003316.1:0-15244 GCA_033439905.1 Ceryle rudis | reverse complement strand
GATGCGCGGGAATCGCGGAGGACGGGGACCCCGCGGCCGCCCGCCCCGGGAGCCCTGCTCTGCCCTGGCCCGTCCTTTCCGACGGCCTAGATCTGCCTCCCCCTCGCTCTTCTTCCCACCTCCGGGTGCGGTGCCTGTACAAGCGATGCCTTGGAATAAATGTTTATACCCGCAGCCCCTTACTTATTTCCGCGAGGGAGCTTCCTCGGGTGGCGGTGAGGGTCTCCCTCTCACCCACATAGGTTAAAAAAAAAAAAATACAAACAAACGAGCGAAACGTGGTCGGCGAGGGCCGGGAGCTGCTGCGCGAACTGGCCGTGGGTTGGCACGGCGGCCGGGCAGGGCGCGGCGGGTAGGGTCTCGGTGCCACGCGGGCTCTGCTCTGAGGCCGTCATCGGTGGCTGGGAGAGCCGCCGGGGCGCCGGCGGGATTGAGTCCCGGGAACAGCCCTCGGAGTGGGGGATGCCTCCTTTCCCCCGGACAACTCCGTGGGTGCTGCTCTCCCACGCCCGCCTGGGATGATGCTCCCAGGGAGACGCGTCCGAAAGGCACCGGGGTCTGCTGTGTGTTTTACCAGACGATTTCTCTGCGGCGCAGCTTGATCAGAGGAGGAGGAGTAAGGAGGAAGGCGCAAGACGGGGCGGAGAGGGGAGGCGGCCACCGCAGAGGTGCACGGCGCCCAGAATAACCCAAATAGAAGCTCTTGAGAGAGAGTCCTTCCAGACTCGCTGCTGGCACGGGGCCGTGGCACGGCTCCCTCCTGCCGTGCCTGACAGGGCGACTGCAGTCCTACATGAACCCGCCGTTCCCGGGTGCTCTCGCACCCTATGGCAGGAGGGCAGGGGAACTCCAGTCACCCCTCCCCAGGGCAGCCCGGGTACGGCCGGCGAGGCCGGAGTCGCCGTGGGGTAAATTAACTTATTCCAGTTGGGTGGGGAGGCTTTAAGGAGATTTGACCCGGGTTGTTTGCCCAGGTCACGGAATGGGCTGACCCGCAATTTGTAAACCAACCCGACCCTTTATTCGGAGACAGACAAAAAGATCTTCATTACAATGAGTAAAAAGTACAATGTGTATCTTCCATTTAACCTGTAAATACAGGAAAAGCTGATATTTCAGATTAGTGGGGAAAAGGTCACACGGTGGGATAACGTAGAGTCAGGCAGAGAGGGGAGGAAAAACCCCTCATTTCGGGACATCTTTAGCATGGTAAATCCAACGTGAACCTCCCTCTTGCTCAGTGTACACAGAGGAATATGGGATCAGCCAAACGCATTCAGCAGCAGAATGCCCGGTGCCTGTTATGAAAGTTATCTCCACTCAAGTTCACCAGTGCTGGGTGAAAATGCTACACGAATTTTATTCTGTGAGCATTTGGCATAGAAGCATTAAAGATAGAGCATTTTCCTGGAAATATAAAATATTATTATATTCAGTATTTTGGTCTCTGTTAACCAAAATAAACAAAACTTTCCTTTGCTAAGTAGATTTTCTCTCTGGGATTAGCAGAGGGCCACCACGGTCAAAACTGGGGTCATTTACATATAATTTGGAAACTCGCACTGGTCCATGACAGTCTTTGTATCTCCAATGTTGCTATTCTGGATTTTTTTTTTTTTTCTTTTTCCTTTTCGTTTTCATTTAGCTGTGGAGGATAAACCCCTCTTTGGCTTTACAATGACTTTAGGATAAAAGTCTCCCCCTTTCTGCACATGCAGGGCTCTAAGCTCACCCCCCTGGCCCCACAGACCCCAGCTTTTGCCTCCAAAATTATGTCAGCATCTGCTAAAGCCAGTGGTACTGGGAATAGGAGCCAAACTGCCTCCTTCCCAGTGAGGATCCACTGTCGTGTGCCATGCTCCATGCTCGTGAGGGGGTGGCCCCTGTCCCTCAGTTCCCCCAGGTCACCCCTGAGTACCCACTCCCCAGAGCATGGTGCATGGGGGTGAATCTTCATGCCACGGAGCTCCTCCAGGACAGGCAACCCCTGTGTTTTCACAGAGGTGCAGCTCATTTCTTTTAATTTTCTTTTACATTTCTGTGCCTGGAGGACAGAGGGGTTTAGCTTTTTTTTTTTTTTTTTTTTCCCCCTGGGTTTATTTCAGGTCTCCTGTAAGCACCACTCACCTGCTAGTGGGAGGAGGCAAGAGATGATGTCACCTGCACTGAGCCAGTTAAAGTCTGTATTGGTCCCAGGTGGGGTTCCTGTCTGGGTTGGTGATGCTAATCTTCTGACGTGGCAGTGCCGTTTACTGGTGTCTGGCAACAGCTAGCACAGGAATGAATAGAGGGGTTTTGTTCCTGAAAATAAACTACTTTAACTCCCAACCCCCCTAAAATGCTAGCTTCTCTGTTATGCACCTGCTTGGCTAAAAATCCTAATGATGAATGACTTGCCATATCACTTCCTATTCCTTTCCTTCAGGTAGCATCTTTTTCCTTCCTTAGACCTTCCAATCTCTTTTGCCTCATTTTACCTTGCCTTTCTTCCCCATGCCTTTCACGTCCTCTTTCCACCTCTTCTTCTCCCTGTTTTCTGAACTCCTCTCTTCCTCACATTTGCCAAGTCCTACATAGCCTGCAATTCTTCTCACTCCAGAAATTAGTTGTACAGCATAGTCGTATCTCAGTAATTTCTTTATGCTGAAGGCAAAGGATCATTTGGGGGTCAAAAGAGAGCAAAATGGGGGGTTATGGTTCTGTATTTGATATGGATTCTTACTTGTCATTTACTCAGACAGTAGAAGATCTCTGTCAATCTTTGTAGTATTGCATTATTGAAAACACCTCCAGCTTCCTAATTTATCATAAGGATTTATTTACAGTATCACGGAAGTAAAATATCATCAGTTAGATAAAAGAGACATAAGTAAGCTGTGCACAAACTGTCCACCTTAAAATTTACATTTTAAACGGTCAATAGGTGAAGCGTGGAAGGAACTGTTACCGTGTCACTCTTACTACTTAAGTAAGTAAAAAATGTTTATGAACTATGAGCGTATGTAACACAGATCAGAACTCATCTTTCTTCCCATGGTTTTGCACCAGTCTGAAGACACCATTCAAAGATCTAGGGGCTTTGGTAGCAGTGCCATACCGTGGAGTTTCCAGCCCTGAAAACATATACCATACTGTGGCACGTTAAACAAACAAAACTCACTTATAAAGGTGACAGAGAGCAACACCGAGAACAACTGGATGAAAAAACAAATGTGAGGAAAGAGGAGTAGTTTGGAAGAGTTGAACTCAGAATATTAAATCCAGATCAATTTAAGAAACATATTGTTTAACATTAATCTCCAAATTGAAATTTGCATTGTGTTTCATCAGCAGTTAATACAATTAATCAGGCTTAAAAAGATGCTTTTGCTAACAAGAAATATAAACTTTTGCACATATCCTCTGAAAAGTTTAAAGGCAATTTAATTTTTAATCATTGTAAGAACACAACACCTCAAAGGTCAGTCCTAGTCGGTGTACTGACTGTGTAATTAAAATATGAGGCTCTCTAAACAAGGGAGTCCTGCGAGGCAATGGGGAATTCATGTCAGGGTCTATGACTCAGTTGTTGCACTTTTGGTGAACATTACGAAGGTAGCTTTTCCCTTCCTGACAGTTAACCCAGAGCATGTACAAGGATATACACCAGCTCGCTTTGTGGTCCTTTATTTAGAGACTATGTCCATCTCCTGCTAGCTTTGTGCAAGCCAGCAGCTCCTGAGCTCTGAGCTCACCTCTGTCTCTTGTGAATTCCAGCACCAAAATTACACTGTCACCTATGAAAGGTGCAGGCATTCAGAGTTCAGTGCAGTCCACATGAAACCTTTGAGACCAGGATTACAGCAGAAAGTGCCTTCACTCTGATTCAATTGCCTGTGCCTCCATCTCCCAGCCTGAGTCTTAGACATTTTTCTAGGAAGCTGGAGTCTCAGGGTTGAGGCTAAAACCTGGGTGTCCCTCTCTGGGAATGCCTGCTCATAACCACTGTTCCCCTTCAAAGCCGCTTTGCTATCTTTAAAGGAAACACTGTGCCCCGGTTAGCCCTTTGAAAGGAGAGATTAGATGGTAGTCCAGACGGACTCAGGATCTCAGGATATCAATCTGAAGGAGACATCCAGTTTAGTGTTACAAGCACAAAGTTGTTACAAAGGTTTCAGGGCCTTCTGCATGCCAGGGAGAAGTGAGGACTACGGCTGTTGGACAGAAAAGATGTATGAAAACCAGTAATATGATGATTAACGGTCCCACTGTTTACAGGAGGTTACAAATCACTGTCTTCAGGAAAGCCAGTATGTTAAAGCAAACAAGAATTTGCTTACTACCTATGTGCAAATGTTGTGGACCGAATCCCTACCTAGTGCAGGTCGGCAAAGATTCCTGGAGATCCCTAAAGCTATAGTTGTTTCTATGAGGAGGAGACACAAAGGAGTTGCATCAGCAGAGAGTTTACCAAACATGTAACTGACACATATTTCAGTGGCTCCTTATGATCATTTTATCAATTCAGCTATGCAGCTACATGTTTATAAAGATGTATGTAAAATAAATAACCTAACCTGATCCTAAACACACAATTACTCAAATCACAGAAGTGAACTCTTGTACAGAACAGCTGTAGAACAGGTCCTACTGCTTCCGGTGCTCAGTGCATAAAGTATTCCTCCAAGAAAAAAACACCAGAACTAGGCACAACAATCTGTACTTAAATGAAAGGCCAACCTCCATCTGTGTGCATATGCAAGAGCTAACCCAAATTACAAGGATTTGTAATCAATTTGCCTTTTCAGATTAGGATCAAATTTAGAGAGAGAATGTTAAACTTCATCCTCTTTTAGCAGGAAGTTACAGGGATTTGGGGAATGCAGTTCTGAAACAGAGACTAAAACACAAGGATGGGACGGCACCAAAGTTTTTTTTCATTCATATACTTGGAAAAATTATTTTGTTATAAAGCAACATTGTATCATAAAGGAAAAATCTTTTCAGTGGCCTGATAATAGAAGGACATACAGAAATTTATAAGCACCTGACTGAAAACTAACTGTGTAAAGGCAGAGGTCTAAGAATGAATTAATCATTCTAAGCAATCTTTCTAGTCAAGGGGGACATGTAGGCATCTCCAGAGTACAATTTCTCGGACTGATTTTAGTTTCTCCCTTAAAGATGAGTTGATTTTCACTGGAATATGTGTCCTTCCCCTCAGGAATTAGGAGGGAACACAGGATCAATAAATCAGGTTCAGATATGCAAGTAGGGGAAAAATCAAGGCAGCCGAATCACACCCTCATTGCTGCCTGGCAAGTAGCCTAATTTAATCTGCTCAGATATTTCAGAAGGGTTATACACCTCCATGCTAAAATACCACATTTAATTAAAAGATGTTGAGCCTCCAGTGACTCGGCCAAATAAAAACCTCTTTCATCTCATCTGCAAGACCTGTTGCTCATTTAAAAAAAAATCATCCCATTTTCTGTGCGCTTGCTCTGTGGACTGAAGGTGTAGCAAGTCCAGCCACTGAACTAAACCAGTCGGTGAGTGTTTAAGGGTCCCAGTGGCTGGCTATCCTAGCTGACAGATAACTTACTTTAACGTACTAGTTGCATGTACTGCTAGAACAAGTGGAAACAATGTTGGGTAAGGAAGATGGGTTTTTACTATTTCCCTCCTGCAAGCACTGTTTCAGTCCAAACTGTGAGCCATCCACCTAAAGCCAGCATCCTTTCTCCACAGTCTGGATGTCAAAATGTCAAGCTCAGAAGCTTGAGCCTCTCCATGGCACTGGTTTAGCTCCAAGATGCCTCTATAATAGAAACCGTATTATTCCCCTGCCACCTTTGCCAACCTGAAGCAAAGGGCTTCGGGAACTCCATGTATAAAACGTAAACATAAAGGGAGAGAATCTATATTCTTAAGTACATGTATACCAGGGGAGAATTTTCCCATTGATTTCACTTAGAAACCAATTGATTTAAATGGAAATCAATTACCCTCCTCTTCTCTCTTCTCCTCTCCGCTTTATTACAGTCACTGAAATTTTACCAGCTCTGGCTGCTAATGTGAGTGAACAGATTAATGCTGTGTTCTCATTAATGTACTCAGGAACTGGCATTTCATCACAAATAGATATACTATAGGATAGACAACATTTAATCCCTTTTTTAGAAAAATACTTTATTTGTTTTTTAGGATTCATCATCAGACGGTGTTGCTGCCGAAGCTTGCGCTTCATGGATTTTAAAAAGAAAGCTTACCCTTAACCAGGTGATATTTTGGTGCTGAGCCTCTACTCTTCCAGCTTTGTTACATTTTTGCAACAGTGCACTATGTTAGAACACAGTTTCACAACCACCAGGTTTTTTCCCACTCATATAAAGGACATTTGCTCACACCCTGACCACCAGGATGTAAGAATCACAGCTGACCTTTTTCATAACCTTACGTTATCAGCTCCTTTTTGTGGTGGACAGTGCTTGGCATTGGGAAAACATGATGAGCTTGAGGAGAAACCAAATGTCTCACAAACACCTGAAAACCCAATGTGTCATCCTTATTTATAATTAAAGTTCCTCAAGCCTGCAGAGTTTGCGTGCTATTTCAGACTGGATGTCAAACCTTTCCTCAATACACCAAAAGACAAAATGTAATGGTACTAAAATGAGCAATAACAATAGATAATGACTATTTTAAAGAAGAACAGGAAGTTGTTCTATTATCCATATATTATCCAAATAACTGTGTTCTTAACCAGCAAACTACCAGCAAAGTCATTGATGTCTTCAGAAATTTTTCTAAGGGTCATAGTTTTAGCCCACCAGACATCAAATGACTAAAATGATGTTTGTTCAGATAGAAAACTCGCTGAATGAGGGAGGGATAATGAATGGATCTCCAGGGACATCACCACCCACCATGGTTCTACCTTCTTTTTACTGTGATTTCCAATTTCAACAGAAGACATGATTTCCTGAGCAAGACACTGGGAGTTCATTTCATCTAAATCTTCAAACTCCTTCTGTGTTGTTGGGTAGTGTTTATTCAGTAAGTTTTTAGTATGCCTGCATAGCTTGAGGCAGGGTAGGAAACTGATACAAAAAAAGTTATAATCAAGACTCTGTTATGTTGATACAATTTGTGATTTTTCTTCTGGTGCCTCCAGCCACCTCTATAGATCGGATATATCACAGTATCACAATTTCTAGGTGGTTCCAGTGATGTGCTCCAGGACCCACTGTAGTCCTGAAGTTTTCCAGGAGGTGAGATTACCTAGGTTACAAAGAATGGAATAAATTTTGACAGCTACGCAGCAGTTTAGAAACAGGGAGCAGGATCTCACGGGCAGAGGACCACAAGTCAAGAATAAACTCCTCATTGCTGCTGGGCTGCACTCCAAAGTTCCCCTCTGTTTTCTCATTTCTTCTTGTTTCCGCTATTCTTCAGACCATAATGTAACTATTACTTTATACTATGGAGTAGATCACATAGTTTCTGCATTATTTTACACTATATGCAACTAACCGCTGCTCAGAATTTACACCAGCAAAAAGAGCAATGCAGTTTGAAGTGCTGACCCTGCACATAAGCTCAGCCTTATGCTCTTGGCATGCTTTACTTCACTGAGGGCTGTTTCACTCAGATTTAAGAGGCACTAGATTTAAGAGGAAAACCACATTGAGGTAAAGTGTCGGTACCATGGGGATTTTAGAGGAACTGTCAAGTCAGGAAAAAAATCATAGTGGTCAGAATGGTGCTGTCTTCCAACTTAACAAGGACAATATCCTGAAAACAGCCAGAACCAGGATTATTGGCCACAAAAGTATCACCTGCATGCTTGGAAGTAGGACCTCAGTTGCAGACCTGGGCTTTCCTAACAAATTTTAACCCAGAGGGAACACGGTTTCACCCCAGTGGAAGACAAGCTGCTCTTTGGGACAAAAAGAACTTGTATTGCAGGAACAAGACACCTATTTTTCCTCTACCTGCCCAGGATATTTTCCACCTACACTTTTTGAACCTGTTTATTTTCCTGCTATTTCTGTGTATTTTTTTCTCTTTAGGCTTAGATCCCAACCTGAACTGAGATCTCTCACCAGACTTGGCAGCCCTTTTCTGAAAGGGAAAACAATCAGTTTGCTCCTACCTCTCTTTTCATTCACATGATGTCTCTTCTTAACAAATACACCTAGGTAAACGCAAACATTCCTTAATGTAAAACCTGCCAGTACAATTTCAGTCTGGTTTTCTTCTTAAAAGGTAGCCACAGGTATGTCATTGCTAGGCAGCACTGTATAAGTACAGCAGATACTGTCCTGATTTATGACCTCTGCCAGCCCAAGTGAATGCAGAAGCTGGCAACTTTGCACACTGCCTCTGAAGGGCAAGATGCCCAGGTATAACATGTATGAGGACGCAGCTTTAGGGAGTCTCTCTAGCCCACTTGCTATGGCTCAGAAGACAACTCAGCCTGTATCAGAAGAGTATTTACCTTGCTGCCTGAAAAAGAAAAAGCAGAGCAGGGCATAATGCAACCCAGCCATGGCATGGTCTCAGGGCTGTACTATCTTAGTGTTGCAAATCCCTCGGATGGTAACAAGGGTTGTGTGACTAAGACACTAACTTTGATTTCATATTTTAATCTCAAAGCGCCAAACATGGAGCCTGTTGGCAGCTGGCAGCCTTGCCTGCCCTTCCGCGCACACCCCACGGGAGCACAGCCTCAAAGTGCAGCAGCATGCTGATGTGTCTTCTGTTCACCACAAAGTGGGGCGGAAAGCAGCTTTTAACAAGACGAGGCATCTCCAGGTGGTTAAGGGCATGGAGCTACGGTGAACGTCTGTGGTGGGCAAAACCGTAGGCCGGCAGGGTTAAAAGGGAGGCTGTTCAAATTCATCCAAGACCTGCAAATCTTGAAACACGTAAACCCTACATGCATCAGATAAAGAAGCCAGAAAGAAAGGTGCCCCCTAATGAGTTTTTTTTGCGCTTGGATGAGCGAAAGGGCTGCTTCAGGAGGCTAATAACTGAAAACCTTCCAGGCTTTTGTCCGGAGAAATGGCAGGCACTTTCCATCCCTTTGAAAAAAAGAAGGCCTTTCGGAGTCTTCACGAGAGATGTGGATTTTAAGGGCGACCTTAGGTCATACAGAACTAATCAAGCGAAAACAATAAGAAAATTAGACTGACAGTCAGCAAGTATCTGAGGACTTTATCAAAAAGAATTAGGAATGGACAAATTCACTGGGAGCAAAGGATCAGATCTGCAAGGTGGCATTGTGTGGTGGGATTAAATTATTTATTCATTGTTAATTTATTTATTTATGTATGTGCAAATGACCTAGCTGCTGCAGGTGCTGAGGAGTTTCTGAAAAGGCCCAGTTTTAGAGCCAAGGCTAGAATATTGGTCCATTTAACTCATTCTTTTCCTTAAGGCGATCAAACAGTGACTTTTATCTAGGAGATAGAGGAGGAAAACCATATGTGTACTGGGAATGATGCGGGGTCTGAGCAGCACTAAGTATACAAGTATTCCAGTCTCATTCAAGAATGCTGTGCAGTTTAATGTCCAGCAAATTAGCAAATGAATGCTTATGTCAATATGTGAAAAATCCCTATTTGGTTTAAACAGATAAAAAGTCTCTTGGGAAATGGCAGAAAATGCTGGCTTTCTCTCTCTGTCTCTTCTAAAGAGAGAAACAGTTCTTACTAAGTTTTGCCCAAACTTACAAAAACTTGCAGAAAACAACAGTCTATGTGGATGCTAGATCTTATATATGCATAAAATATTTCCAGTGTTGCTACTGCAAAAATACAAAAGCTTTTGCCAGGCACTCTAAATCACAAACTTTCTATTCAGAGTAAAATAGTTAAAATCTGGGACAGCTAAAGAGCCTGTTAGATGCCATCCTGCTACCCCTCTCTTAAAGGTACAAGAGGTCAAAAGCCCTGGAGAGCGTCCAACTTTACAATTTGCCTGATTTACAAAGTCAATCTTGGAGATGAAATCCCCAAACACCTCTTGTTTTTCCTTCTTCAAATTTAACCATTAATAGGAAAGGGTGAAAATGGTGATCTCATGTTTCCCTTGACCCAGCAGAGCAAAGCCACAGTGGGGACTCTGTGTACAATGTGACCCTGGGGAAAAAAGGAACATGAGATCTCAGCATGGGGGCTGAAGGCAAGAAGTCACACATACCAAAAATGACAGCGTTGTGTCAGTTAATGCCATGTGATAAGGGTGTCTGGCTGGGGTTTACGTCCTTCTGTAGAGATACACTTGAAGGTTGGCTGGTAAGGAAGATTTTTCACTAATTCTAGAAAGGGGTTGCAGATATTTGGACAGGACAGATCATAATGGATTATATTTCCTCGGGAAAAGCATCAGTAGCTATGCTGGGGGTAGTAAAACTGCCCCATGAGACACATCTTGAAACCAGATGAGCAGGTTTATGTAGAATGCTGTCTCACAGACTTCTGTTTTGCTCATGGTTTATCCCTCCTCTTGGCCATTCTTAGGCCCTCTTCTCAAAACCAACCTATCTACATAATTTTCAAGGAAGGGCTATTACAGAGAAAAATAGAGGGTATTTTAAAGAACAAATACCTTTAATAATACTAGATTTAAAACATTAGCTCAGACTAAAAGTTCAATGAGTGAATTCCCCAAGCTATCCAAAAAAAGCGCGGGCCATGTACAAAGTCTGCTTCTGCCCTGGAGTCAAAAAGTCCTCCTTTCTCTGTTGAACGTTAATGTGTGATGATGAATTCAGTGAATAGAAGTGCCAGCGTGTCACTAATATGCTACTGCTCACCTTCTGCAGCCCACTGGATGCACACAGTAACCAGGGGCTCTGCTGAGCTACAGTCTTTGTTCACGGGTTGTCAGGGTGCCTTTGAAAATGGCAAGAGCCAAAAGCAGAGTTACATAGCACCGACAGCTCAGTCGTCTCAGGAACAAGCAGCACAGGCCAGGCCTCTTCTTGCTCATCATTTCAAATGGATGGAGTCCCAGCTCATAAGAGAAGTACCTATCAGCAGTATGCGAGGGCATGACCTAGTACTATGACTGAATTTCATGTTCTCAAGACTATCCAATTCACTCTCTATGTTGTCTCTGACTTCAGCTATATTGACAATGTTTCTCAGATTTATCTTATGGGCAAACTTTGCCACTAGCTCTCTACTTTTGGTGTTAAAGTCATTAGATAAACTATTAGTATTTCCATCACTATCATTAATATTTAAAGTAGAATACTTCCAGTATTAAGTTCTCTCACCTATCTCCCCACCTATTCATCTTAAGATTTCTTTACTACTTCCCTCTTTTTCCAGCTTCAGTGTTCACTTCCTAAATTTTGCGGAATTAAAATCCCTTTTTTACTGCTAATCAGTTTCGCTTAACGTCTCACCAACATTTTTACACAGAAGAGTTAAACTGGCTGCAAGTCCTTCTTCTGGTGGACAAGGAGTTATCCATGGAACAGCAATGTGCCCTCGTGTCCAGGAAGGCCAGTGGTATCCTGGAGTGCATAAAAAAGAGTGTGTCCAGCAGGTCAAGGGAGGTTCTCCTCCCCCTCTACTCTGCACTAGTGAGACCACATCTGGAGTATTGTGCTCAGTTCTGGGCTCCCCAGTTCAAAAGGGACACGGAAATACTACAGAGAGTCCATTGGAGAGCTACAAAGATGATTAATGGACTGAAACATCTCTCCTATGAGGAAAGGTTGAGAGACCTGCGGCTGTTTAGCCTGGAAAAGAGAAGACTGGGAGGGGATCTTATTAATGTTTACAAATATCTGAAGGGTGGGTGTCAAGTAGAAGGGGCCGGTCTCTTTTCAATTGTGCCCGGTGGTTGGACAAGAGGTAATGGTAGCAAGGGGAAACACAGGAAGTTCCACCTCAACATGAGGAAAAACTTCTTCACTGTGAGAGTGACAGAGCACTGGAACAGGCTGCCCAGGGAGGTTGTGGAGTCTCCTCAAGACCCACCTGGATGTGTTCCTGTGTGGCCTGCCCTGGGTGTTCCTGTGCTGGCAGGGGAGTTGGACTCGATCTCCAGAGGTCCCTTCCAACCCCTACCATTCTATGATTCTATGATTCTTTTGGGGAAACAGGCTGTTGACCTATGTAAGTGAAAAGAGCTGCCTCAAGGCAGAAAGGAAATATGGACTGGAGTTCTGCAGGCAGGGCTCAGTGCAGGACCAGCAGAAGCACAAGGGTAAGAGCTACTGTCCTACCACTCATCAGTACATTTTGCCAATGGACGCCCCGGAGACCTTCCCTTTGCTCTGTGCATGTGCAATTGCCCTCTGAATATACAGCAGCCATTCATTAATGTTTTCTGGTGTCTGGCAGCCCAGAGTGCCTCATGAAGCAGCAGTACAGTAGTTTACAAAGACACTAGATTAGTAGGTCTAAGAAATGCAATATGGGCATAGTAGAATAGGGAGACCTTGCAGTGCCTGGAGCTCTGCAGAGTTAAATGAGCAAAGAGCTGAATTCACACAACCCAGTGCCAAAAGAAGATTCTTCCATGAACTTCAAGAATCTGAAGCTTAGACTCAAATGGGATCCCATCAACTAATGCCCTTGTAGCTGCTACCTACCAAGTCCTATTGAATGCAGCTGCAAGCTACAGGATATAAAATTACCAGAGGTTACCATAGCCTTTAATGTGGAGTACAAGACTAAGCTGAAAGCAGAGATCTAATATTTCTTACTGTTATTAAATTCTGCCTTTTCTCTAACATTTTGTGTTTGTTTCAGTGTCCTGTTGTTAATAAAATACCTTCATTTCGGAGACTGTGTGGACAAGTGTGTAGGATGCCAAGCTCAGATTCAAAAAGGCTGTGCTCTAGTCCCATCTTTGACATGGTACTTAAGGATGTGTGCAGCTCCTGCCTCTGTTTTCATGTATGTACGTCACAGACCAGAGTATCTATAGCTTTTGCATTATTAATTTCCCTTATTAGTTTTCTTAATGCTAATACTGCCATAGGTTTAAGATTTGGATTCACAAAGCTGTTCCGCCTGGAGCTTCCCAGCACTCCCTAGTTCAGACAGCCAAGCTGCTGAAATCCCTTGCATGTTTGCAACACAGAAGGTAAAGGTTGGTACCAGAGATTCACACTAGCCTTCAAGAAAGAGGCAGTGGAAGTCATACATGGGGATACCTGTTTGTAAGTAAAGTAAAATGAAACATCCACAGATACTAGAAATATATCAGAAGAATTAGAAAGGGAAGGTGGAACTTTGGCAGCCAGGAGTAGCATGAGGAAACCATTTCTTCTCTGAGCTGGAGGGAGGCAGTTCAAAAAGGCTCCTGGGAAGTCCTGTCACCAAGTTCAAGGTGCAGCAGCTATCGCCTAGTTGTTACAGACTTATGGGATGTTTGCATTTTACAAAGAGCAACCTTCACCATGCAAATAGCTGTGAAATTAGTGTGCTATTTCTCTATTCAGCTAAGTGCATGGATGTTTGCACCTCCTGCAGGGAGAAAAAACAGCGATTAAAAGGTAGACTGTGATAGGTGAGAGAAACCAGAAAATTATGTTACTTTTCGAAGGAAAATTTTGTCTTTTTGACAAAAGACTCTTCCAAACAGATCCACAAATTTTACCAATACACAAGGGTTTTTTCTTAAAAAGAAGCAGACAAAGTCCATTTAAATGAATAACTATTGTTACAACAGTTTTCAGCATAAAAGCTATTGAGGGACAAAAATGCAGATCATAAAAAGACATGCAAAGGCAGAACAATGTTAAGAGAGATGTTATTAAAAAATTCCCATCAAAGCTGAACAGATAGTTTGCACCAATAAATACATCAGTAAACGACCCAAAGAACTCCTTCAAGTAAAGGAAGTTTGGTTTGACTGAACAGACACTTGGCAAGACAAAGACCAAGGGGGCAAGTGCAATACAAATCTGCATCACTCCGTGATGACGGTTGCTACTGCACAACTGTTTTCAAGCACACTTTGTATTCATCCTACCATTCAAAATATGCAAGTACTATTCACTGAAACACTGAGTTAGTCCCCAGCTTCCAAATTGGAGGGTCCAAGACACCAGAGCATTCTGAACTAGCAACGTAGCCATTCCCTGAAATGCTGCTCTACTTAGTCATTAAAAATTACATTTCTGGAGTTTTTTCAAATATTATAGTATTAGACAACCTTAAATATGTTTTGTGGAAGGAAGGATGAACCTTTAATATACTCACTGTGTGGGTTGGCCACAACTTCTGTATGCTCTTTTATATAGTATATAGCCTTCTGAACAGTGCCTGAGATGATAGATACAATACATACAGCAGGGAGAAGTTCAGATGCCCAGCAGCTCAACTCTGTTTAGGTGTCTTCAGGAAATGAAATTGGGAATTAGAAAGCTGTTTGGCTGGAACAGATGGATATCGCAGCCTTTGTCTCAAAGAATCTGCCAGAGGTCCTACAGAATTTGGTTTGGTTTACTTTAAAGAGAAGACTCGGAGGAAAAGAAGTCACAGAAGCAGGAATTATTTCATTGAATACCACCAGAACAGAGCCCCTCAAAAAGTCTACAGAAATATTATTCTACAGAGAGCTCTGCCTCTTCCAGAGACAACATACATATTGTTTTCTATACTTTCATCTGGGATAAGCATATGAAAATACAATTTATCTACAATCAAATACGTTATTGATTAATTAAAGGGTATTTTCATGTTTCATATTGATTAGAAGCTGCCATGGAAAAATAAACAAAAAACAAATCCACAAAATTTATAATTAATTTTTTTACATCTTATGACAGGCAACTAAGTAAAGGGAAACAGCTTCACAAGGTCTCCCTGACTGCTGAGATACTGTCCTTGCAAACATCCAAGAGTTAATTCAAAGTCAAGTGTAAATACACAGCAAGGTGTTTTGCCCTATTCAGAAAGCTGGACTAAATGATTTGAGAGTTTTGCCTAGAGCTGTGATCATCTTTAATTCTTTTTTTAATGAGACATCCCATCTAGAAAATCTAGAAAAAGATCATCACATATGCCCAGGATAGAGAACATTTCTTCCTCCTTTACAGAAACACGGGAAATCACAGTACTAAATCAAAGCCACCTTAGAAAAACAGCATGAAAACATGAAGTAAAAGTGAAAAATGAAATTTACAGACCTCAACTGCTATTGGTCTATTGGCAATTCATGTGCAAGTGTCTGAAAATCAGAAATGGAAACCAACTAGTTTATTTTTGTGTTCAGGGCACATTAAATT
>JAAGNO010003315.1:87020-102797 GCA_033439905.1 Ceryle rudis | reverse complement strand
AACAAAAAACCACCACCAAAACCCAAACCAAATCAAACCGCACAGAAAAGCCCCCCAAACCAGGAGATTACTGTCACCAGCAGCAGTTAGTCAATCAGCAGTTAGGAAAGAAACCCCAGCAACTAGACCTTGGCATATAATTAACTCATCTATCAAAAAAAAAAAAATCAAATTGAAGTGAACTGTTGTTGGGTTCTAAATCAGAAGCCAAGTTAATTATTTTTTATGAATATTCATAGGCAACTTGTACAATTTCCAAACTAGGCCTTCAATTACTAATCAGTTAACTAAATAACTGGTATGACTACTTTGCAGGAAAATCTTTTTTTTTTAAAAGAAACAGACAAGGACATGGAAATATTTTAAAAATTCTAAAGCGGTGTTGGAAGCTGGATAGTACAAATCCACCTCTTAGATGGCGAATGGGAAGAAAGGGAGAGCAGAGCATTTTGAAGGATGCAGTAACGCCAAGTCCAGACACATGGCAGACCAGACAGAAGCTGACACACAGGCAGAAGTAAAGGCTATTGGGCTGGACCAAGCTTTGTGTCCAGCCTGTCCATCTGCCCGGCTAACGGCGCGACTCCGAAAGCCCAAAATTGTCTCTTCCCCTGCGCGCACTCCTCTCACAATACGCTACTCAATTATGCAGTTGTATTTCTCAGGGGCAGTTCATCTTGTCTAGTCTCATGAGCTGCCTGTGAGCTAAAACACAATGGAGAAACTTGTAATTACATTGTACGTACACTCACTTAACACATTCTGATAGGAATACAACAAACATTTAGGAAATAAGGGTGCAATTAGACACAAATCCCAGTGTTCTCTAGAAAAGCAGATCTTCGAGATGCTGCCATCAGGAGCTAAAGACGGTGGCAGAGGGTATTCAGGCATTAAAAATTATGCAAAGACCATGTTGTGTATTTCCTAAGTGTCCAGAACTGAACGTTCCCACTGATGAAGCAACAGCTCTCACCCAGGAACGGTGACATATTCCCCACTTCACTCGAGCACTGACTTACAAACCAGTGAATCCCAGATACGTTTTATTCTTCCACAAAGCCTAGCCTGTGTGCAAGAAGACATCTCATTCATTGTCTTTCAAGCTCCTGACTTTTACAGAGAAGCATCTGTCAGATTACAGATCAACATGGTTAGGAGATGTTAAGATTTCATTAGAAACTCAGTTCTACTGTGGACTTTTCTAACCTTCTTTACTCAAAAACAACATTAAAGAGCAATGTCCAATTTTTCATTTTCCTTATGGCTTCCACAGAGACTAAATAAAGATACTTCTGTTAGTAATACATGGCAGAGTTATTCATTCGGGCTTAAATCCTCCGAAGATATTCAGATATCCAATATCTAGAGAAATCAATTACTCTGTTGGTAGTGAAGTGCTCTGAACACCTTTGAGGATCCGGCCTTCCTACTAAGAAGGAATATTCTGCTAAAGAGAATATTCCAAGAGAATATTTGTGTGGTCTACATTATCCCTCTGAATTTAAGAGGTCTCTCGTGTATTTTGCCAGTTTGAATCAGATTGTGATTGGTTTCTGACCCAACCAAGAGATAGCTTTGATGAAATAAGACTAGTAAAACTCACTTTAGGACAAAGGTTGATTTGATAATCATAATTGCATTTCTACTATATCTATTTTCTTAAGTGTTAGTAGATTTATTAGACTTTTCCTGTATAACCTATGGCTGATTTGCAGCTTCCTCAGTAATTTCTTAGTAGGCAGCAGCAATTTCTTATATCTTCAGTAATGTCTTGAATGTACATTTTTTATATTAATGA
The DNA here is from genome assembly GCA_033439905.1 of Ceryle rudis. Lineage (NCBI taxonomy): Eukaryota > Metazoa > Chordata > Aves > Coraciiformes > Cerylidae > Ceryle > Ceryle rudis. The sequence continues at coordinate 100,996 of JAAGNO010003315.1, read as the reverse complement.
TCTCACCAGGAGAAAAAGTGTACCGTGAATGCATGATGGCCATATGGAAAAGACAATGAAGTTTAGTAATTAAAACTGAAAAGGGAAAGAACTATGCAGTAATTAGAACACTGATTAATCAGCTGATAATTTTATCTTGATTAATGCTGCTGATTTTCCTCTTCTTATTGACCTAGGAAAGGTAGGTTTAGACCAATTAAATATAAATTATTCCCTTTTTTCACATTCCAGGCAGATTCCAATGTTCTAAGTCATAGTATGTTTAAGATGTAGCACCGAATCGCTCTTATTAAATTGGGCAGCTCAACAAAAGGTAAAATAAGGTTTATGTTCCAAACATGCTGATGCTTTTATCTAAGGCAGAATTGGACAGAATTGGTTATTTCACTATTATCTGGGGAATATTAAAATTAGATTAAATTGCACTGGAAAAAAATAAAATACTTCACCTGTTTTAAAGCCTTAACAGTAGGAAAACTAAAAGGATTCATTCGTTTTATTGGGCCCAAGATATGGATGCATAATGTAGTCCTGGAACTTAAAGAAAAGGTTCTATATTAATGCGCCGATTTCCCTTCATGTGCAGAACTTTATTATTCATGGGGGAAAAGTGTTGCCAGTACCAATCTCACTCTTGTGTCCGTTCACAGACCATAAACAACAACAAATATCCTTGCTTTCCCATGCACAGTTAGGGGATTAAAGCTACTTAATTTTAAGACCTGCAACAGTGGAAGGAATTTTATGTATAGACTCATTTCATTGCATTCATATGCAAAATGGGGTGCTTCTTGGTGGAAGGCACCAATGCTTCACAATCACAGAAGCCAGCCTTTTGCAACTGCACAATACAGATGTTAAATATACTACCTGTTCTCAGAGATAAATATCTGGCAAGTACAGAAAGCTCACGAGCCCGATGCAGGTACCTTAGTTCTGGAAATTCAGACAAAAAAAAAAAACCTGCTTACTAGATGTGTGCTTTAACTTGCAGTCTGTGGAAAACAAAAACCTTTATGGCTCACCTTCAACGCTGGTGTGCTCCGAGATTCCACACTTGCCAGCTTCTGCAGCTTTATATACTGAAGTAGACGTTAAGATCAGGAAAACTGTGGAAAGGTAAGTCTACAAACCCACACCTCTGGTACATTACTGCTTGGTTGCTTTCTCTTTGCTGGATTTTCAGGTGGCAGAGCAAAACCACATTTTAGAGAGTAAGGGGAATCCCACAGACCCTAAATTAAGGATTTCAGCTGACAAAAAGCTCCTCACTCCTCTTTATCCATCATCTGCAGCACTCGTTTCAGTTCTGTCCCTACCATATAACAGAAGGGCAGGTAGAATTATTTACTGCAAATAAATTATCCAACAGATTAACACTTCCTTGCTTTTCTGGGACTTTTCATAAAGGAAATCTTTTCCACTGTTTGTGTGACACACATCTAATTCTGCTAATCAGTTTTCAAGTGTATTTGACCACTCACAAATATCATGTGGCACTATTTTCTCTCTTGGATAGAACTACTCAGCAGGCCCTGATGAATTATTAAAGAAAAATAATAACCATGTAGTAAAAATTGGTTTGTTTGAATATAAATATGTGTTTGTTAACAAACACATACAGATGTGCGTAAGAGAAATGTATCTTCCTGAAGAAGGTGTCAAAGAACATGAAGAAACCAAGACAGAACTGGAGAGTTGTCACATTAGAAGATCAACTCCGTTCATTAAGTTCTCTTAACATGTCCACATGAATGGCACTTCTGCATTCTCTGGCAAGGGAATGAAATCCCCTAGTTTGGATCAATCCAAGTGAGTGGAAATGGATGGACTGGCCATGGGATAGAAAATACTTCATCACTGTGCCACCAGTCCAACCCCAGTTAGTAGGCTAACTTGCAGGGAGGGGGGGGGAAAGGGGGTTAAAAAAAAAAAGCTGTTACTGGTGTAACTCACTGCCTTTATGTTAGCATTGGTCCATAACCCACTACTTTGCAACTTTTTAGGCATGTTACCACGGCTAAGTAGGACAAAAGATTGCTTTACTCAGAAGGCTAGGCAAACTAATAGATAAACCGTGAACAAAGAGAAATCTTGTTCTGCAACTACATGTATTTGCTCTGTGGCAAAACTAAAAAACCTTCAACTTCCCTGTTCAAAGATTCAAATTTTACAGTCCCAAAATTAAGAAATTAGATATATGTGGACAGAAACCTGGTATAAATTCTCATAGCTAAACAAATACAAGAAAAATAAATATCCCATTAATTCCATTTCCCAGACGTTACACTGTATCCTAGCTATGCTTTGACTGGTTTGCTCTGGTTATAAGCTCTTTGGGGGAAAGGAATGTGTAATGCCATAGTCTCTGCTTATTTGGAAAGAGACAAAAGTTAATGCTTTCACATCAAAGTGCCTAAAGTACAGCTCAAGAAGTTGTATTCAAAATTTTACACATGTGGTGTCACTTAGAAGTACCAAACATTTGTTAATTCTTGGGCATATCAAAGTTCAGCATTTTTAAAATAAGCCCACTCCACCTAAGTATGGATTTTCCAGGTAAATTTTAGGCATCACAGTTTGAAATGGAGGTGGACTGTGTTTAACTAGCTCGAAGCCCATCTAACTGGGAACGTGATGTTTTTCCAATAGAAAAGGAAGTAACGTAAAAAATTTTCAATTACATCCATGTAGCTAATGCCCAATGACAATTTTCTTGGAAAAAACCTGTTAGATCAAGATGCAAGATATTAATTCAGCTAAAATTAACGCAGAATATGTGAGAAGTAAACCTCACATCACCATTTCTTCTAATCCCATTAACCAGACAATGGAGTAGAAGAAACAATCAACTAAACCCCTTCATATATTCTCACTTGTTGCTAAGCTTTCTTATGTGGCTGAGAGCAGAATATTAAGTCCTAGTAGACTAGTTAATAAGTACAACTATAGACTAGCAATATCACAAGTTACTAAAAGTTCACGAGGAAAATGCAAAAACTACAGTGCGTAGACTATTTCTAATAGTTTGAATTAAATGCATAGCACTGTGCACAGTGAAGTGTTTATTTTATATAACTACTTCAACAAATATTTTCAACAAAATAACTATGGTAGAATTTTAATATAAAATGAGATTCGCAAGACTTATTGTCAGTGCTGTTTTAGAAACCAGCGCAGTACCACCAACTTCATCTAACAGAAGCAATTTTTGAGATCACGAATGAAAACTGAAACATGCCTGTTTCAAATAGCTTTAGATGCCTCAAAACCTAATCATAATATAAATTGGCAAAGGGATAAAAAAATATACCAAATTTAAGAAACTGGGGGGGGGGGGGGGGGAGTTTAAATTACCAGGGTTTATGTGTTTAAATTTATTAAAAAGTTCAAGACTAGCCTGAAATTTTAACACCTTTGTTTTAGAAAGTCGAGACATTTTACCTAGAGCTTGTGCACATGCTCTTGCTTTGGATAACTTTCTGATTAATTGACACCAGTAGCAAGCTCTTAGGTAAAGAAGTGTTCCAGCACTATCACCATCAGTAATAATTTTTTTCTGTTAAGGGCAAGAACATAAATTGAAGACAAAGTTTTATGAGTACTGTGCTGACCTTGATGGTGGGATCCACTGATAAACAAGTTAATGGAGCACTCCACTTAAAATTAACAGGGACCGCAGTAAAATAAATAAATAATAGGGGAATGCTGCCCATTGGAAAGGATGAAGCAAGAAACTCACAGAAGAAAACCCCAAAATACTAACAAGGAAGATATTTAAAGTTTAGAATTAATGCCAATACTTTTTCCATTAACACGACTATACCGTAAGTAAACTACCATCTGATTTACCAAGCCTGGAATACAAACAAAAATAGAGCGGCAACCACAATGAACTGTAATTTTTTTTTAAAATCATCAAATCATACAGTGTTAAGCTTGATAATATTCAATAAAAACTTAATTAATAATAAAGTTACAGTTAGAAAGTTACTCAAGATCAAGAAAAACATTATATCTTATACAGTAATAAAGACCATAATGCGCCATATATGTGACTGAAATTACAAGACAGTTTATGCATCAAGTCAGGAAAAAACACTGCTCCAAACCCACGTAAAAGCCAACAAATGGGACCAGGCTCCAGGACTGGTGATCCAGCTGAGCTCCTCTGGAATTTTACCAGGCAGAGCACAGAGACTACTTTAGTTTAGCTATAAAATGTTCAAGGCAATGAAAAGTAATCAGCAAAGAAAACACTGAAGTTAACTTCATGAGGTGGTTGATAAACTAAAGAAAGTAAGAACAACACGGGAAGTCAAACAAACAGAACAAATATTCTAAAATAAGAATGAGAAATGCCTGGAGGGGAAAAAAAAAAGTACCATACAAGTAATTTATCACAAACAGTATCAATCAGATCCATTTGGTGCCTGTTATTGTACTGAAATTAAAAATCCCTAAGTGCCAATCTTCACAAGGAAGCCGAGTCATCAAGTTACCCAACTCTTTGTAATATAGCACGAAGGGTTTTTTTTTTTTCATCACTTGTGTAATTCCACACAAAACAATGTTGAGTGTTATCTGCTTAGATGATAAAACAAAGCACATCTGAACAAATAATCACCAGAACAGAGGAGTCAAGGCTAGAAAAATTAAAAGGTGATGATTTAATCTAAGGAAGATTCAAGATCATAAACAAAATAATCTGTGATCTCAACATCTTGTTACAGATTAAGTGAGGTATAAACTCACAGATCCCAAGCTTGTGCCAAGAATTCAATCTGATAAAAGATGGATTAATATGGTAAAATAAGCACACATTTTAATATAGCAGCTACCAGATCTACCTTCTAATGACAAAAAGATTACCAGAGATGATGGGATTTCCAGAGGGTCTCCAAGACAAACCTCATCAGTAAGGCATGCTCCGAGTCTTGATGAGAATGACAAGGAGGAGACCTCCGGAGACAGAATTACAAAGCACCTGCTCCCAAATCCCAGCTCAATGGTGAACAATAGTAGAAGTCATCCGCCTGTGGTCCACTGATAGCTAACTGGTTACACTTGGAGAACAACAAGTTGCACGAACCTCTAACTTTCAACCAATACTCACTTGCTTGTTCATGCAAAGAACCGCATTCAGATAATTTTAAGAAAACCTCCCCCTCCCACCCAACAGCTAATGACTTTCCAGACCCATATCAACTCTTGGGCACTTTTCAGACTTCAAAAATTGCATTTATAAATCATATAAGACGACAGAACATTTCTCCTCCAGAAGAAACAAACTATACCTTACATCTCTCAACACGCACGTTTGGCATTTACTTTCTAACATTTTCAGTAGTTCACAGCTTTCAACTAATAGCACTGTTTATGCTTTTCCCCTACTGTCCAAACAGCTTAAATTCTTCACTCTCCGCCTCATTGGTTACTCTTCTGCAGTCCCAACAGAATTTTTTGTTTTTAAATTCTCAGCTCCTGGCTTACTGAACACGCTGTAAAACTCTACAAAACTCCAACTTCTCTTTCCAGCACTTTTTTTTTTTCCCCCTCCCAGTCCGAGTAACTCACAAATTCAACACCCGGGCATACTTGTATTTCTTCTAAAAGCAGCCATGATTGCCCTTGGTCAAAATTGTTCTCTACTTTTCTGCAGCCCCAACAGCACTTTTCACAGTCAGGATTATTCTCCACACTGTTGTCTGCAGTCAAAGTCACTCAAAAATTCCTATGGTCCCAGCAGCACTAAAAATACATAACAGCCTCCTTACAATAATGGCTGTGAATCACAGCATTCCTCAGCTGACATAAGTAGTTAAAATAGTTTAAAAAAAAGTTAAAATAAAACTTTTTAAAAGTTCAAGTGAAAAATGAAAAAAGGTTGAAAAGGACTCCCCTACCGTCTTAACAATATTAAAGTCTGCCTCAAATTTACAAACGTACTCAGGAACATCAAACGCGCCGGCTTCAAACACACGCGGCAGCTTCAAACCTGGCAGCTTCAAATGCGGCAGCTTCAAACACACGCGGCAGCTTCAAACGCGGCAGCTTCAAACACTTTTGTGGCAGCCATCTTGCACACGCTCAAAAGAGCACAACCTTAGAAACCTTAGGCAGGCACCTTATCCACTAGGCTACACAGAGGCTTTGTTACAAAAAAGAATTATTGGAATTTGCAGACGTTAAATTAGCCCGTAGAGGGAGCTCACACCGTCCCATAAATGTACAATAATTGGAACATACTGTAATTTAAAACATTTCTCTATTAAGCTCTCTGTAGAGAGGCTATAGAGGTCAAAGTAGAGCATTCCTTACTTCACACCAACCTCTGTGTGCCCATAAAATTTAATTCAAATTAGATTCCATTGACCACGTATTTTGTAGCTCCAACAAACAGAAGAAGAGGTGTTTGGCCACATATTCTCCACAACAAGCACAGCTTCTCATCATCGTCATTTGCCCTGATGTTGGAACAAAAAAGTCGATGTCAGAACACAACAAGAACAAAGATCCGTCGGTCGGAATTGTCATGGCAATGCCCTCGATCTCCCCACACGTTCCTTCTGTTCAGGCAGCAAATGGTAGTGCTCTTTTTATAACTTGGCTAGAGCTGTTCTTGCATCTCTCAGGTTTCTGTACTACATGCAGCGCTTTCAAAGAGTATTAGAATAGTGTGCTCGATATTCAAAGGTTGACAATTGAAACGGATAGCTCCTGAACATTCTCTAATGAAGCCACAAGTAAACAGTGACCCAAATTCCTCTGGAAATGTGCAACACAATGACTATTCTGCAGAAGAACACGTGCAATAAATGTGAGGGGAGAAGGAATTTTCCAATTCCATATGGCAAAAAATACACTGAAAAGAAAGCTGCGCCCTTAGCTGGAAAGGTTCTGAACGCACATACTGATTTACATCATGCAAACTGAAACAGCAGAGTGCCCTTAGTCCATATAAAGGAGGTTACCTTCCCTCAGCCTGAATGCACAATAGAGCAAACCAGTGTGTAAGGAAGTAAGAAAAAATGTTAGCAAAGAGAGGTTTTATTTGAGTTAACGTAATTTAGGACATTCTAAGCATTGCACAGATTGATCAGAATTCAATATTAAGTTGTATTTTCTACACCGTAGCAAAACTAGCTAACATTTCGTTCTCATGGCGGCTTTGAAAATCCAAGTGACTACATCTTTTAGAGATGCGGTGCCTCCCATTTTGCATCTGTAATTTTTATTGTTAATTTAATTTTCCTAGGCAAAGTATGCAAGTTCTTAGAGCCACATACTCAAATCATCAAGAGCCATGATGGAAAAGAATATTAATATGACACATCAGAGCAAGAACAGCCTTTTTGCTTAAAGCTTCCTCTAGCATCCGTCTAGATATTGTGAAACTGTGCTGTTCCATGAGCATCCAGCAAGATCATATGCTTTCTTTTCACCCCAAAGGCAGAAGTTAACCTTCCACTCTCTAATTAAAGCACACCAAACCATTCATCTCCACTTTTTTTCCCCCCAGTATTATGATATTGACATATATTAATACATGTATTTAATATAAATTCCAGCACCTTCAACTTCCAAATCCAAAACTGAAGATCCTGTGTTATAACATTTCTCTCTCTGTAGTCCTTGCTCACTCAGTTGCCTCACAGGCTCCTCAAGGCCCTGACCCAGCAACATGCATTCTTCACATTCAAACGGGAGATTAATCCAGCTGAATGTAGCCAATTAAGCATGTGCTTTAGTGGTTTCCTGGAGCGGGGGAAGAGCGAACTCCATACGTGAGAGTTGCAAAACAGAAATCTCTTTAAATATAGAATATTTCATAAAGCTTTAACAAAAATTTGGAGATCCATATACAACAAGGTGTATAGTAATGGCAAAAGCTCAGCAGGTAATTCTAACCAGGAAAGCACCAAGTACTTCTCATAAAGATGGTTATTTATCTACAGAGTTGGAAACTCTGGGGTTTGGGTGCCTGCAAATCTAGGCTGAAAATCCAGAAAGAACGGGACTTCTAATACAATCCAAAATGTATTCCTTAGGTACAAAGCTAGTATTCGCTACTGTATTTGTATATCTCCACTCCTCTTTGAAACCAGAAGGTGTAGAACTAAGGAAAGCATGTTTTAAAAACAAGGCACTTTCTTTTTCTTTCCTACAGTTGCAGTGCTCTAATTAAGGATTAGCTCCAGTTTTAGTTGCCCGCCTGGGTGAACAGTCACTACACAACTGTTTAATTCATGCTTACTGATCTAGTGCGGAGTCTCACCCACAGGCGCCAGTATAAAGTTTTGGGAGCTGATCCTCTCCTCCTCACAGAACTTGTATTTGATCTGATTCGTAAACTTACATAAAGAACAAATACATTTAGGTTTGCTGGTTAATTTTTCCCCCCTCTAGATTTATGTCTATCTAAATTTGATTTCTTGCTTAGTAACACAACCTTGTTCAATTTCTCCTTTGAAGTGGTTATGTAGAACTTGATTTTAATGCACTAAATGAAAAATATTCCCACCTTTATATCTTTAAGCAGCTATAAGAAGAAATAAAATTATGTAAACCAGAAATTAATAGCTGATAAACTTCACAGAATCCAAAAGAACCTTGAAAATAGATCCCAGAGGTAAGACGATGAGTCAGCGTCTTTTGTGTAAAAGCTCTGTTCTCCACCACTGCCTCCATTACCTCCCGTGATGCAGACTGAATAGAAGACTGATGCCTATGGGGAAAAAGGGACCAGCTATGGTTACCGCTATAGTTAAAGCAAAGAATAACGTGTCGGCATCTGCTACCCTTTTTGGAGTCCTCCCAGGCGTGGTGCTTGTACATCAGCAAAAGTCTCATAAATAGCCAGTTGCTAACTAGAGTTAACTTCGGAAGAGCCTGAGAACAAGGCAGATGTAAAGGGTCATTTCCCCAAGATCTTCTCCTAGCCTCCAGGAATTTGCTGCTCAGGAATTTCCTGAGCCGAAGGTGATGTCTGTGCTTAACAGCTCCCACCACTCTTTCTGACTGCTTTGTGAACTTCTGTAAACTTTTAGCATTCACAAAGCTATGTGCATGGGTGAAAGGTAAACAGCCGCCCCCCCCCCCCCCGAACAGTGAGACTCCAGACAAAATACAGTAATTTGCTGTTGCTTACGAAAGAATAACTGGCTCTGCATTTCCCTGAAACCACCTATGCCTGACTGGGACAGACTCTGAAAAGTACTACAGAAGTATCTCCAAGAAATTAGTGTAATTATAAAGGGTGTCTGATTGGCATAAAATGACAAGAGCTGCTGGGAAGATGATCCGAAGAATCATACCTTCCTGGCCATCAATCTCTAGAGTCACAAGCTGCACAAGGTCTCTGACCTCTGTCAGATATCGCACTGACCTGGACAAGATAAAGTGAACTTCCTAATAAAAGAAAGTCTAAAATCTTGCATAGCTGTAAATTCGCCACACAGCTTTTCTTAAGCCAACTACATTTCTTTCCAAAGCCTTGGGAGCTGAGTCGGACAGCAGCACTAAAGTCTGAGCTGTACAAAGGATCGTTTGGGCTGTAGCACCTGAAGACCAAGAGATTTCTTTTCTGGCTTTTTTTTTTTTTTTTTTTTTCCCCCTAACAGGTTAAATGTGAAAACCCAGAGAAACTACATCATGACTTATCTTGTCTACATAGTATGTGCTGCTCATATTTAGGGACCATCTGTGAATGTATTTCATGCAGCAGACGTTCCTCTTTCAATAACAATGATCTGAAGACTGAAATTTGTTTTTTCCTTGAAAGTAAAAGAAAAAATTAAAAAAATAATTCCATTTCAGTTGCAGCGCTAGAAGCCTGGAGGTCAGTTTATTCTAAGTAGGCGTCACTGATGGTGGCAAAGAGAAACTTTAAGAAAGCTTATTTGGGTAGTATTTTTGTAACTATTTACATGAATCCTCAGCTAGTATATAGCCGGGCTGGCAAAAATGAAAAGTTGTATCAGCATTTATCGTACACGAAATATTCAATTTTTCATAAAATAGGAACCAGTGACTTGTTTTATTTTTAAATATATGTGCCGTTGTAATCTTTTCTAAAGCAAATTTTTTAGATACAGTCTTCATTTTTTGCTACAGACATCACCTCGCTCTTAGGATACATGGAAGAATAAAATAAAAACTTTCCTGTTAAATACCGTTACAGCCTAGCAGTAATCTTTCTAGAATGCAGTTTAAACACCATTTTCAGCGTATGATTCCATCACCCTAACACTGTAATCTCATCTCAGATGTTGTATGGAATTTGTAGCATTTTTGTCTATTTGTGTTTCTGCCTCCTACGTGGTGTTTCGACTCTACTTTCAAGTAGTTTTTTCTATCTTCACTTGTATTAGACGGTTGCAGTGGGGTTTTTTTTGTTAGCTTTTTGTTGTTTTGTTGGAGTGGTTTTGGTTTGTTTGTTTGTTGTGGGTTTTTGGTTGGTTGTTTCTTTTCCATGTCAGCATTCCCTGAAATCTTACTTGACCAGTTCTGGGGTTTTTCTTTGTGTCCTCAAAGCTCAATTTCTAGTGCTCTGCACAACTGTAAAACAGGAACCTGACCACACCTTCCAGTTTTGGACTGTGACACCTTCTCGCAGTTCCTCAACATGCCTGTAACAGTTCTTAAAATACAAATGCTGCTTTGATTACTAAATTAGTGAAAGTCTGTAGAGGTGGCAAAGCAACGAGAGAAATTCCAATAGCAATTCTGTTTGTATTTTGCAACACTGCATTTTCCATTCACTTGAATATAAGGAGACTTCTCAATGATATAAAAGCAACTTACTTCACCGCATGGCAGCAGGGCAACAAAAACAACCAAAACCAGAACCAGATTTGACACTGCTGCACCAGCCACTTGGGTTACTACAGATCCCAGCCACGAACATACCTGCAAATGAAGAGCGCACAGCAGTGCTGAATTGATTCTACCTACCTAGAAAGACCACAAAGTCAAAACAAGAGGGCAGCAGCCTACAGTCTTTAGAGGAAATGTCTAGTTTATGTACTTATAAAGTTGCTAGAGCTACAAGCCCATAAAAATCATTATTCCTTCTTATTCTAATCACTAGTCAGTCTGCTTGCACACTTGCAGATCACTTTTGCCAATATAACAATATCTGGCATTGTATTTTTTGACTCAATGGATACAGCAAGTCAGCCTTACACACCCTGCATGGTACTTGTAAATGTATCTGTAGATTATTAATTGAAGCTAAAGGCATTGATCCTATACCAGGAAAACCTGAGCAGAAATCATACTTCACCACCAACTCAACTAATACAACAAACAGAAAAAAAAATAAATTACCAGAGCATCTCATTCATAATTGCGCAGCCATTCTAAACCGAATAAGCTGGTTATTGATAATGGAGAATTCTGCTATTTATACTAAAAGTAGTCTAAACTGTAGGCAAAACTGAACAAAGAGATTCCAGTACGGCTCACGTCCCTCGTAACAAATTCCTTCTTGGGATCCAAATAACTTCTATGAGAAAGTAGGTTAAATGTAGAGAGTGTTTTTAACAGGATTATATGCAAGAGGAAGGCATGTCAATTCAGAGATAGCTTAATAAGATAAAACCTTCGAATCTAAAGCGGCTTGTGCAATATAACAAAGATTTTTTTTGGACAAAATTTAGATTGTCATTCTAGAACCAAACACTGAATTACTGAAAACTACCGTCAAACAGGGTTACACAATTTGCCTAATGATCACAGGTATGAAAGTCACAGAAGGCGGTGATCACAGGAAGAAAAGGTCTATAAACAAACAACTTAACAGCCATGTTTAGCAACTCTTCTGGAACAAAGTTCAGGCTGGCAATACTCTGGGGCCAGAATCTCCTGTCATTTATTACCGTTTCCCTTGGTAATAGCGCCACTGAAATCAATACACTTACATCAGGGTAAAGATGAATCTGCCTTCTAGCCTTTCATGAAGTTGGAAGACAAAATTAATGGAAAGCCCTAATATAATATAATTGACATGAATGCTACAGAGTCTGTCCCACACACAGATCCATCAGCTTTGGTCTGCTGGCATAATAAATTGTTTACAGTGTACAATGTTAATTACTAAAGGCAGGGAAGCAAGAACATACTATGAATGACAGAAAAAGGAAAAAATATCTAACAGTTCTCCTACTAATTTCAGGAGAATGTGAATCGTATGATGATGCGTATAACAGTAACTAGATTTTTGGTCTATCCTCAATATCAGTTTAGACCATTTGTAACCATGGAAGCCGATTCCAAAATGAGATGTTCTGGTTTTTAGTACTACATTTGATATTATGAGATATGAATTATGACAGAATAAATTGTTCTACTCTTTTTTTCTTTCCCTCTATTTTAGGGGGCCAGAGAGTGATGGGGGTGTGTGGTGTGGTTTTGGTCCTTTGGGGTGGTTTGGTTTGGTTTTGGATTTGTTTGGTTGGTTTTGGTGGTTGTTGTTTGTTTGTTGGGGGGTGGTGGTGTGGTGTGTGTGTGTTTATAAAGCAGGTAACTCAGCTGCTTTGCTTACCTGGCAACACCTTTTTAAAAATCAGATCAGACCTTACAGTCAGATCTCACCAAACATCCTTATTAGAAGGGTGGGTGGCATCCTTAACACAATTACCACTCATCACCTCTTAATCACATGTAAAAAAATACTTGAACATTAAAGGAAAGGTCAGTGCAAAGCCCCTGTGTGCCATCTTTCAGGGCACCAGATCTAATGGAATCATATATATTAACTCGGTCATATAAATTGTTCTTTTTGCTGTTTCTGAGCTGTGGAAACAAATAGGTCTAATGTGCATTTTAGGTTGTTGAGCGAGATCGGTTGATTGACCTCTGTTGTGGGGTGGAAATCATGACTTCTGCTTACTCTGTTTTCCAAAACGGTATCAGGTATAGTTTATGTAAAACTGTTTCTATTATTAGGAAATCTTTTCATTCCAATACAGCTTTAAGGATTGGAAAGACTAATTTTTGTTATAATTTTTGCCCAAGTAAAAATGTCGCAGCAGTATTTCCCCCCTCTCTCAGTTTGCATTTAGCTCCTGGAGCCTCTGGAGTAGGACATTCTGCTTTAAATGAGGGTGTTGCATTATTCCTGATCACATATATGTGGGCATTCAGATTTTAGCATTTTCCAGAAAAGATTTTCAGTTCAAAAATAAAACAAGGAGGAGTTGTTTTTCCCAGGACGCTGCATGTGATTTGGACAGGTTTTAATATTTTGGCAAAGTCCTTTAGAGGAGAATAGGAACGGCCGGTGCACACCAAAAGTTCGTTGGCAAGTTTTTAGGCATTTCTAAGCTATTTTGTTAATATATTTTTTTTTAAAGAAACCATTTGTCCAACTTGCATGCAGACAGAAGTCGGGGGAAAGCGTACCATTTATTATGGGAGGTTACCATTGTTCTCCTGTTGCAGTAGCAGAGCAAGATTTAAAATCAGTACTAATGGGGAGGAGCAGGGACTCAGTGCCACCAAAACGATGACTGTTGCTAGAAATTTCCACTATCAAAGATGTTTAGGCAAACCTGTCTCTGCCACAGTCTGTACAAAAGGAGAGAAACAGAGGTCATGCAGAAACGTAACGTAGATGAGAAAGCATTTTATAAATAAACCAACCTAAGTTAGTGCAACAGGTAACTGCAACACAAAATTGTCTCGGACATCTGTTTATGTAGGAATAGTCCAACAAAAAGCCTGTTCTAAAGGAAAATACAATAAAACTGTTGTGATGCTCTAGTTCATACATAACTTAGCTAAATTAAATGTATGTTCATCGAGCTAATAGATTTTCTGAATCCAAAACTAAGTCCTAAAACATGTAACAGTAATAAACTTCCTGAAATACTAAACCTTCTGTGCATCAAGAATATAGCAGATGGCTGAAAACATCTAGGGGGGGAAAAAAAAAAAAAAAAAAAAAGTCAGTATAAACCTTGATATCTACC
>JAAGNO010003315.1:69864-78910 GCA_033439905.1 Ceryle rudis | reverse complement strand
GAGGCTGTCCCTGCTCTCAGCAGGGGGGTTGGACTGGATGGCCTCCAGAGGTCCCTTCCAACCCGGACATTTCTATGTTTCTATGGCACAGGGAAACAAGAAGCCTTACGTCAGATCAACATAAGCATAACACTGACATCCCAATATCTTTTACTGTGGTGGTCTCAACATAAAGTAACAAATGCATAATTAACCAGTTCTATCAATTTCCCATTATTCACCTTTTATGAGAAACATCATAACAGCGCTCTACTTATAGTATAATATTAAATACTTGAAAATTAGTTCATGACCCATTTTCTGATTGATGTGGTTCCACATTCCAAAGCAAATTATAAGTTAATAAATATCATCAGCCTAGTTATTATTATTTAAAGACAGGGATTAATGAAAAGTAGGTGCTGATTATTTCCTCCTAAAGCCAAAGTCAATTCCTTAGACGTCCTAAATCCAACAGGATATAAATACAAGTTTTTGCACGTAAGCATGAAATTGTGAGGCTACTGCTTCAAAGAGGCAAGCACCCGTTGGGTTCAAACTAAAGAAAGGTATGTAAACCAACAGGACTCATATGAAAGGTGACACTGCTTATCTTCTCAGTGCTCTCCTCAATGCCTTTTCTTCCCGCTGTAATTGTTTTAATACTACTTCGAAATTAATTTCTCTTTAAGAATGCAAGTAATATTCAGCTAGGGAAATTATATTTATTTCCCTAGCTGTGTGCTTTCATCAACAATGTTGGTGTGGAATTCTGCAAATAGTATTATATATTTCCAACAGAAGAATTAAAACAGAATTATTTTATAGGTGCATGTGCAGGTCCTAGGATCAACACAAGAGAGTGCTTTAGCCACTTGAAAGATAAGAACGTTAAAGTTTTTTAATTTTTTTTTTTTTTAAACACATAACTATTTAAGTTGAGAGGCTATTCAGCCTGCAGCATAGCTGGCTGGACTTGTGTACACAAATTACAATGAATTACAATTAATCTTACAATTAATCAGCCACAGTAATTTTAAAGCTTGATCAATGGACTCATTTAAAAAAAAAAAAAAAAAAGTCAAAAAAATATGAATGGGTCATTCAAGTCTTAAGACCCATATACTTTTACCATTTTTAACCAGTTTCACTCGTTGGATTCATTCTTTATGGATCTCTGTATATTTCAGATTTATCCAAACATGAGATCATTCAAGTCTCTCCCAACAACTTTCAGGTAAATTCTATTTATTTTGATGTCATACTCACAGAATATAAAACAAAATTGGGAAACTCTGTGGTTTTTTAAGCCAAAATATTATCATTTTGCTGCTGAGAGACCTTAACAGAGAGTTGGTATAAAAGTGCTGCTATTGTCATGCAAGGCCATGTAGAGAAGATGGTAAAAATTCATAAGAGTAACCAAAGAACAAGTATAGTGCAAATCAAAGCATAATTATCCTTTGCTTTCATTACATAAAACCACAGCTTTCCTGAGACACTAACATCTATGGTTTTAAAAATACTATAGCTACATTGTACATTTATTCCTCTAACAAATTGTATGTCTATTAAATTACACATTGTGCTTACTACTACTAATAAACCCAGATACAGTGGTTTTATTTTCCCCTGCATTCCACATCCTTTAGATCTACCAATAAAGCTAATGCCCATTTAGGGGAATATGTTGTGGGATGACAGTACAGTGATATTAAGTAAGGCAACCATATGTTTTCTCCTTTTGCCATACTGTTTGTGAGTGCCCCTGACTCTTGGTGGATTAGATCCCTCATCAGTTTGCCTGGTGCTGATGGAATGCCTTTTGCAGGTGTTTTGTTGATATAATGCAAAACACAGATTTCAAAAAGCTGAGCTCCCTAGCGTGTAAAGCAGCATTAGCTCCTTGTTTTCCCTTATGACACAGCCCACACAGGTCTGCTCTAGGCTCACTCTTGACAAAATTATCTTAAATATCATCATCTGAGTGCACCCTGAATACCTAAAAGAGGGACTAGGATGTTCAGATCTACTTGTTTTGGTTTTTTTAGGTAATCAGTGAAATCCAGGTGATGATAGACTGATATTATCACACATAGCATGGATTTTTTTTTTCCCAGCGAAATTCCCCATCTTAAATGCTGAGGATTGTCCCCTACAGCACACAAAGTAATGAATCTTTAAGTACAGAGAGAGTCAAAGCCTAAACAAAAACAAACAAAAAACAACAAAAAAAAACAACAGCAAAAAAACCCTCTTTTCATCAAATTTTTGTCCCTCTTGAAAAGCAGCAATGAGGTAAACATGGATGCAAAGTAAAGAAATGCATCAGCTAAAAATTGGCACTAACTTAACCCACCACCAGAAACCGTATCATCCTGGGGAGATTTTGTGTGTTTTCATGGTTCTGAAGACTCCCACCTCTCTCTCTGCTCGTTCTCTGTGTAGATTAAAGTGTCTTGAAGAAGAAATCAACAAGAGGGAGAAAATAAAAACAACACAAGTGGAGAAACTCTGAGTTTATATTTTTATGTTAATGTGCTGGTAAGAAAAGGGCCTCATTTGGGAAGTCATAAAAAAAAAAAGGAAAAAAAAAAAGAAGTGTTAGCAGATCTCCAAGTTAGAGCATAGAAGCTTTCTCTGCAGATGGAGGATTTTAAAGAAGTAAAATGATAACCACATAGTCAAGAGACTAGAAAAGAGACCTTGATGTTTGATAGTTGTAATAACCTGCAGAGTGCTCTAATGGCTCAGGGATCAGGTGCAGAACTATAGCAATAACAAGAGCTGAATAATTATCTCAGCCATATCTGTATAACCACAGTCCCAGAGTATGAACTATATAAGGAGGCTTCTGCTGCCTCTCCAAGATTTCCTGAAATGTTAAATCACTGAATTGGGAGCACTTCCAGCATTAGTACTGCCCAGTTAGAAAGAAATAAAGCCCAGAATCCTCTAGTGGCAGTTCTAATGTCTTTGTTAATTATGAATTATGGGTAAACATGCAGACTCACAGAGGTCACGGCTGTCAGCAGCAATACTTTTCAAGAAGGATTTTTATGAGGGTCTTTTTCATTTTGCCATAATGTCCTTTACATATACATAAAATGCACCAAGAATACGAAAAATACTGTTTGTTTTTAGGGATGATGGAATTCTTTTTCACTTGTTTTCTACCCTCTGTGCAGTCACGTATTTGCTGCCAGTACGACCCAGTTCATAACTATAATCTCCTCTGTGAATAACAACAGCTGTACAGTTCCAAGGACCAGGCAGAAAGAGTCACCGGGGCTGAGGTTAGGTTAATGATCAGACACTCTGTTAACAAGAAAGTAGTGGTTTTCGCGGTGAACGGCCAGTCGGGATCCCATCAGCCGTAGTCACCTTTCACACACAATAGAGAAACAAAAGCTGCATACAGTATGCTTGATTAACCTCACTTAAATGGCAACGCTGATCTCAAATCTGTCCCAAGAGTGTATATAAACAGGATTAAAATTATATTATGTGTGGATCCTACCCAACAAAAGCAACTGGCACAAAATCATTTTAATTACAGGGTAGCGGCTGTAACTCATTCAACTTTGGCATTAATTCCTCTCTGTCCCATCAAAGAACTTTGGGGACTCACTACATTGTGAAAAGAATAAAGGAGATTCAGAAACAACATTGAAGGGTGTGTTGCCACAATTGTTGGCTAGTTTGTAAGAAGGCTACATACAAGTTGGAGGACGAAATTCAACGTAACAGTGTGAAATTCTACACGGAGGGTACAATCTTACAATTGTCAACGTGCGCAACAGACTTGTAACTAATTCCAGTGTAGATTTTACATAAGCAACAATCAAAAGATTCTGGTCCAGTTTCTAAGAAAACTATTACTGCTAGCTGAGTTGCTTGAAATCTCTCCTTGAGGTACGAAACGAGACCTCCAACAACATGGTTTCATCTCAGTTCTGAGCCCGTGAAAATAAAACTGTAGAAGACAATCTTTTCAGGATTGCAGTCTTTAACAAAATGCAAACGGGTAACTCCCTCTGGCTCTTGATAGATTTTCTCCATTTTGTAGGAAGAGTGTAATAATAAAGAACTATCAAGCATACGATAGTTTTTCTGGGTCAAAATAAGCCGAACTCTTATAAAACCTTGTGAGCACACGTACAACATACACTGTCTAGTGAAGCTGCTATAGCTTGGGTTTATCTGTACCCACTCTTGTGTTCCAGGAAAGCCAGATCTTAAATGCAACCTTCCAGAACACGCAGTGGGTTTTTTCCAAATAATAACAAATATTGTAGAAAAACAGAAAGAACATTTGTCACGGCACTGTTGGTGACTAATAAAGTTTAGTCCTCTAGGCTGTGACAATCTTGAATGGATGAAAAGTTCTCAACTCATATCAAAGAATATAGGTTAGATATTCCAAGGGGTTGATTAATACCAGCTCTCATCATGTGACAGAAATCTAACCTTGGCCCATACCACTGGCATCAAAAACTTAAGGTCAAAATTATTCTGCCTCTTATGAGAGGTAAAACTTCTTTTCCAAAAAAAAATTGTTGGCATCCGCCTCTCTACCTTGAAGAAAATCTGGCAAAGATGGGGTAGCAACAAAGCATTCTTGGAAGCAATAACCAGTTCAGGAAAAAAAAAAAAAAACAACCCAAACCAAAATCAGAGAGGTCAAAATCCTTATTTCCTTGACACAGACTATAAACCCATGTAATCTGCAATATATTCCACAGGGGGCACATGAGCAACGTGGGAATGTCATAAGTAGAAAAACATATTTTTCAAATGAAAATATCACTAGCGGGTGAGAAGACTGACCATTATGTTACATAATAAAGATAAGTCATGTGTACTTGAATAGTTAACAGATGGACTAATTAGAGGCTGAATTATTTGTGATATAACTGATAGCTGGTGAAATCAAGGTTACCGAGGGAAATGGACTTGACTTTGGAAAAAACAGAGGGCATTTGCAGGGCTAAAGCAAACTGCTTCTCAAAAGAAAGGGTTAATGAGCAATGAAAGACTAGTACTGCATCTAATTAAACGGCATACCAAGGCATGAAGAGAGAATACAAGGGTAAGCGAATGGCAGAGACCACACCTGAGTGCAATACATGAAGAAGCAAGCGTGGAATAATGTATAGATAACCAGTAGGAAGGGCAAAATAAATTTCTGTCTTAATAAAATGTTTTATTTTTGGCAAAAAAATGATACAAATAAATATAGACAGACACATATTGAAAAAAATAATTTGAAGAGAACAGGAGAGATCTGTTTGGAGTTACCTACTAATAGGAATGTTCTACAACGACTTGCTTCAAGACACAGAAAATATATGCATAAAAGTGAATTTTAAGAGATAGAAGTTCAGTATCATCTCATTTAAAATAGTTTATTAGCTTGCATGATGACCTTTGGAAATATCTCCTCCCCCCAGATTGCCAGTATAAAAAAAAGCTCATGGGAAAAATAACATTGCTACATAGGTAGGGATCATCATTTAACACAAAAATACATAAAGGGCCTCAAATGCAGAACACAAGAATTATCCTTCTACTCTAGCACCTACTGCTGTATTTTTGTGGAGCTCTCACAGAGCTGAAACCATCACTGTCTGGGCTCACATAGCACAACGTTATGAACGGAAAGGAAATAAAATCGCTATACTTGCAAACCATTCTGCAGCTGTAGCTCTGGGTCAGCGCTCATCAGACTGTAAAATCCACATAGGAAACTTAAGAAAAGATACTATTGTGTACAGCATGGCCCAGGTTTCAAAAATTATAATGAAACTTCAAGATAGTCATCAGAAGAGATCTAAACTAGAAAGGATGTTCTTTTAGTGGGCACACCTTTGAGAGCACTTGTAAGCAGTAGAAACAAAGCTAAGAGGAGTGTAAAAATGGCAAAGTACTATCTATTTCTATAACAAAATTCAACAAGCCCAGATGAGAAGCACAAAGTAACTCAACCTTACAGAAAGCTTGAGAGAGTAATTCCAGATGACTGGGCAAAGAGAGAAAAAAAAACCTCGAAGCACCTCCAAGAATACATTTAGATAGATATATACATGTGTGTGTATTGAGATTATGAAGATGAAAGTGCTACATATAAAGGATTCCTGCACAAAGATGATGATGCCATAATAGTCCACAGGAGGAAGGCAGAAACCTTAGGCATAATCCAGTGTCCAGAAAGGCAAGAAAACAGCCCAAGATATTTTATTTTAGTCTGAATGATGCCACAGAAGATCAAGGGTTAAATCCAAACTCTAGTGTAAAGTAAACGGCTGAACTGCAGTGAAGACTTCTCTTTAGGCATGAAATGCACCGATGTAAATAAAACACCAAACACACGCACACTGGAATCACATCACATTCCTCTGGTTTTTGATTTAAGACAGGTGCCTTTTTATTTCAGTTGCATGGAAACGGTCACCTCTTGGTAACGGGCTCCTGTCCGCAGAGTTTGGTCTAACACACCACTGGCACTGATGGTGTCTTTCCTTTGACCAAAATGGGGTTCAAACAGCATCTTCTGCATTTATAATCAAATTGCCAGATGATGCTGTAGCAGCAATGTAATAACACTTCATAGATCACATCTGTTTAGAATGGGATTCCGGATGGGTTAGTATCTCCTAAACAGGCCATCATTGTCTCATTTCTAGGGTGCTCACATCATCTAATCCCCCAGTAACGTGTTATTTAGGGGCACTGGCTCAGAGACTTCTCTGAGGCCCCACACACACACACACACACACACACACACACACACACAAAAAACCCCACCATTTGGCAAATTTGCTGACTCGTAAAAGCCAAGCAGAACTGAAGTAGTTGTAAGAAGTTATAGAAGTACTTATCAAAGTTATAAAAGTAAATTACATACTGGTTCTAAAGAAAGCAGCAAACTGTTAACTTATATACACCCTTTCTTACCCCACATCCAGCAAAGACAAAACTTTGGAAAGAACATATTAGATACATCATTTTGACCATGGCAAAATAAATGCAGGGAGGCTGTCCAGTCTCGTCAGCTGATCTTGTTTCTTGGCAGAGACCTTGATCCCATACATGGCTCCAGAGCTGTTGATCTGTCTCAAGTAAACAACTATGCAAATAGTTAATTTTTTCAAGCTGACAACCAAACTTCAAAAAAACCTCACAACAATACTGGTGGCTTGGATCAACCCAAGAATAGTCTTTACAGCAAAACAAAATTACCATTTCACACTCTTAGAAGGAAATTAGAGTTCTTACAAAATGAAAGCACTTTGTTGCAAAATGTAGAAATGAAACATTTCTAGGGTGGATAAAAAAAAAAACCCATTGAATCTGAACTGAATTCATAAATAATTTTGGCTCCTCAATTTCACACAATAAGCTTCTTGGCTGATTACTGCAATTCTTAATTAGGAATGAAGCCGCACTCTCTGAACGAGGGCAAGCATATATATCACAGATGTTAACACCCCGAGGAACACACAAAGCACTCTTCTTTCTCTACTGACTTTCCCCCCTGCTAAACTTAGCATATATGAAAGTCTTTCTCCTGGGAGAGGCCAAACATAGAGCATGAGACTGACCCTTACCCACAGAGACAATATGTAGCCTGGAAGAAGAGGTGCCACACTGTGGTACTCTACAGTCCTCCTCCCAAAACTGCCTAGACAGCGGACTGGCCGCAGCACACTGCAGCTCTCCTTCCTTCCACACAGCTGCCCTTTCCTTCTCGGTAAGACTCCTGTATGAAGGAAATGGCATCTAACACAGCATACAGTTAGGATCCAACAGAGAAGAATACTTCCCTCTAAGATTACTTACTTCTCTGGAGAAAAGTGAGTATGAGGGATGGGCAGAAAAGAAAACACCACAACAGGAGGTCTTCAGCTATGGGACTCTGACAATCAGAAGAACGAACAGGGAGTAACTACTTTAAAAACTGGATGCCAACACATCTTCTATGTTTTCTTTACAAAGGAGCTTGGATGCTCATCAGGTAGTCACACTTAGAGGGAAACAAACACGCAGACAGGGCTTACTCAAGTAGGATGGAAAGGAAGATGTGGAGGCAGAGGGAGAAAAATGCTATTCCCATTTTGTACACTTGGAAATCAGCACCAGAACAAGATTTGAACAAAAGTTGGACTCTGACCCTTTAAAGCACTCAAAAATGAATGGGACTCCTCAAATGCTTAAAGCTAATCGTATGCTGAATTGCGGTTTTTAGATTGCAAGCTGCTCTTTCCCAGAAAGCTACCGTGGTGGTGGCCAGATTCCCTTGAGCTGGACCACATTTGCACCACAGCAGCTGGCAGACGAACAGAAGACTTCATCACGCCATGGCCACAAGCTACCTACCAGCACCTGACGATGCTACGCAAGACAGGAGGTAGATGCAAACCAAGTCAGCTCGCCCCAGGAAAGCACCGGTTCGGTGTGATATTCTTATTGTCTTCTCCTGCTCCCATTTCTTCCCCATTTCTCATTTTTTGCTTTCTTTATCCCTTTTTTGTTTTTGTTGCTTGAATGTACTCCTGGAGTCCCTTGCCATGGCAACACCTGCAGGTGAAGGCAGAGCTCATCATCCACAAGCATTGCCAGCGCTGAAGAGGTAACTAATCACTCCACAAGTAGAGAAGTGCTATCTCCAAGATACCCATGAACAATTTGCAAACGTGGGTGTCCCTGAAGCACCCGCTTCTCACAGGTGTTTAGCTTGCTTCTGTGAACGTCAGTAAAAGCACTTTTCCCCGTTTGCATCTCATCATGTACCTTGCTTGTGCTACTTCACACAGAGCTGTAAACTCACAGTTTAATGGGGCTAAGGAGACAAGTCTCTTCTGCATCGATTAAGATGTGACAGGCATTAACAATAAGGAAGGTGCTTCAGTGCTCCCAAGGCCCAAGAATTTGCACTGGTGCCACCAGGGGAAGCTCAGCCGCTGCAACTCTGGATCAGAGAGTGACCAAATCTCTGTTTAAAACAGCCTTTGGGTCTAAATTGCCATCTGCAATCCCAGGTACCACACACGCCACAGAAAGGTTG
>JAAGNO010003315.1:62364-64864 GCA_033439905.1 Ceryle rudis | reverse complement strand
CAAATGACACAGCAGCTGCTCGGAGACGGTGGCACCTACCCCGTAAGTAAAAGAACTGGTCATTCACAAGATTAGCTCTGATTTGAAGCTGGAAGACTACAGTTTGACTACCCCCCAGATGCCCATGGTGTCATTTCTCTCTCCAAGACACAAAGGTGCCTGAAACAGCACACGGGCAGTCACCACTGCTCTGAGAAGCTTAAAGGAGTTTTATTTTTGAAAACCCGTGTCTGATTACTCCACTGAAAAAAAACCCCACAATTCTGAAGAAGCAAGAGGGATGGAGAAACAGCCCAATTTATATTAAAAAATATTGATGAAATCCAGTGTTATGACCTGTTATGACTGATTTAAGACTTCTATTTTCTTTAACACTTTTCAATTATTTCCCCCTCACACACACACTATTCATCAGCTTAGAAAAATCTCTCAGGCCAGCATACAGATTTTCAGCCTCAATTGCTACACTACGAGTTCTAGATCCGAGAGGCCAAAAAACATCTATTTGACTAAAGAGCTATAAGGCAGTCATAAAAATTATGGATCACAGAAATAAGCAATTAGTGTTATCTTCAATTGCTTTATTGGCAGTATTCACTCGTTAGAATAGAGGCAGCAGTAAAACAGATTGCAACATACTGTATAACAGCATATGGGATTTTACATTATAATGCTATTCTCTGCCAAGAAGTCATATTTTCATTTGAATGCATGGAACAGATTATCACAGGGTTTCCAGCATTAGAGCTGGATGACCCTCTCTCTCTGCCTCTCCTCCTCCCTTCCCCCCAGCCTCTTGGCTATTAGGCAGTTTTTTAGGTTACAACTACATCAAAATAAGCATAGCAACAGAGCAGTAACAAGGGAGCTCTGGCTACCGAATATTGACTTGTGCTCCGAGACCCCTGGCTCATGCAGGCTGGGCATGTCACAGAGCTATGGAGATAATAAACTCTGCTGCGAAGGCAGTGGGTAGACGAGGAGTTGAGGGTTTGCCAGTCTTCACCCAGCTGGCTTCAGCTCTAGAGGAAGCTGATTGCCCGCCCATCTAATCACAGCTGAAGTGCCACAAAGGCAGCCACTAGCAAGAGGGCTGGAAATAAAACAATAGGAATAATAAGAGAGGGAAAAAACAGATTCTTTATACTGTATTTAACATTAGGGATATTTTCTGCAATTGTTTGTCTGTGTCCGTAGCGCTCAGTCTTTACAGAGCAATGCCAGCATTTTGGCACAGAGAATTGATTCCCCTCAGGACTGATAAGCAAGGCCCGTGGTTCACCTGCACAGCAGCAACCAATGTGCAAATATTAATATCTGGCCCATTATGGAAATTAAAGAGAACATGTCATATCATACCAAAACTGTTCTGCTCAAATAACGTACCCTCCTTTTACCAGCATGATACAGAAAGGGAAGGATGCTGAAAGCACCAAAACCGCCAAAGGACAACGTGTACAGGAGCTGTACTCAAACCTGATTCAATACATACTTTTCTTTACAAATGTACTTCTTTTGAGATGTCTATATACTGTTGAAGGGAGGGAAGAGGGGGGAGAGAGGGGTTAAATGCTTAAACAAACTGCTCCGAGGGGAAAAAGCACTTGCCGCTCTAGGAACACAGGAACTAGGAAAGCTAGAAGCGTAGGTAGTAATTTACCAGAACAAAGAAATTGGATAGAATTAGGTTTCATGTGTTACTATTTATTCAGCTCTAATGAAAGCCAAATAATTTGATAAAGCCTCAATTCCCATCTGTATCTCTGAATTTCTGCACGTATTCAAGACAGTTTCTATGGAGTACATTCCAGATTTCAGAATTTTCATTTCAGTTTTGGAGTTCAGAAGTTTAGCTTCCTTACCTGAACAGCACCATTAAAGGATGATAAATTAATATGTTGAACTACATACAACTCTTTTATATGTCCTTTTTGGGTATAGCTTTCTTAAAGGGCAAGAGCACAACTATAGTGCCTTGTTCTTAAAACAATAAGAAAAAGTGCCTTTCTCAGCAGCGATTAGAAGTGTTTAAAAACAGTCCGTCACTCTCTCAACGTCTGTGTTGAAGACTACACTCACAATCTTAATGTCATTTGCTACAAACTTCAGCTTGAAAATTTTGCCTCGGAGATTGCTACAGAAATATTAGCAATAAAAAAAAAAGTGTGATTTTAAGCTTTCTGGATAATTTTCTGGGCAAATAAGAGTTTGCCATGCATATATGAGGCAAAAAATTCAGGGAAGATGACAGGGATGTCTAAATTGTTGAGAGAGGAGACTTTTTTCCCTCTTTTCTGCTTCAGCATCACTACCTATGTGTCACTTTATTCAAAGACTGAAATACTTTGAAAAAACAAACCTTCATTTTTTATTTTTCTTTATTTTTCTCTTTTTTTTTTTTTTTTTGGTTTGTGTTGTTTTCTGTCTCACCCCGTCTGCTTGCTTTTCGCCTCTCTCTATCGTCATGCTTGCGTTTGTGTCTCTTGGCCTTGTCGCTTTT
>JAAGNO010003315.1:34341-62264 GCA_033439905.1 Ceryle rudis | reverse complement strand
CTCCAGGGACCTGCGGAAACCCTGTCTGGAAACGGGCACTTCCCTGCCAATCATGCGCCGGGCTGGGATATTAAACAAAAGAAACAGGGGGATGCTTCACTTCTACCCATGATGCCGCGGGGGGCAGGGAAAAGAGGAAAAAAAAAGAAAAGAAGAAAAAAAAAAAAAAAGGAAGGAAAAAAAAAAAAAAAACCCAAAAAAAAAAAAACCAGTTGCAGCCGGTTTGTAACCTCAGGACATGGAATTATCTCTTAATTATTTTTTTTCTTTCCTTTTTTTTGCTGCTTCTTTTTATTCACTTTTCTTTTCATTTTAATTTGGTTCTTTTTTCCTTTTCTTTTCGCTTTCCTTTAATTCCTTTTCCTTTTTTTCCTTTTATTTTCTTTTTCCTTTTTTTTCCCTTTTCTTTTTTCTTCTCATTTTCCCATTTTCTTTTTCATTTTCCTCTCCTTTTCTTTTTTTTTTTCTTTTTTTTTTCCTTCTTTTTTTTTTCCTTCCTTTTTTCTTTTTCTTTTTTTTTTTTTTGGGGGTGGGGGGAGTGGTGGGGAGGGACTGGCAGAAGGAAGGAAACACTAGGATAGCTGCTTCCTCCTCACTCCATAATGTCCAGCTCGGGCATACAGCTTTTCCTGTGGTAAACAATGGTGTAAACTAAAATGAGCCACAGAGGAGAATGGTGGGGCTGACCTCACTCCTACTGCCCAGCATGCCACAAGTAGAGCCATGCTTTGGTAAGAAATATCTAGTGAACCTACCTAGCATATATATATATTGCTATAGTGACCATCCCTATTGCTAACATTTCCTTGACGTGCCACATGCACTCGGTTAGTTAAATCTCCTTGCCGTCACCATCCCTGGCAATAAACCCTTGGGATTTTGTTGTTATCCTCTGTGGTAGCAGCTCCTAGCACTTGTCAAAAAAGCTGGCCGCTCCAATCAGGTGCTAAAATGTGAGCACTTCCTCAAATCTGGCCCCATGAAAGGATGAGCTTTTATAACACTGAGAAGATTTGCTAGTTTTTCCTCCCTTTGAAAAGCTAAGGGCTTCCTGCAAGAAGCTGTCAATATCAGTGCTCACTGACCCCAGCAGGATGTGATGGCACTGAGCGTTACAGAGAATTGAGTTGTTTGGGAAACTGAGAAAAAGGGAGAGCAAATAATCTGGTGGCTGCTCATCATGATGTAAAATTAGTGAAGGTAGCACAAGCGACAAGGCCAGGATGCTGTGGAACGCCAAGTGTATTCACTTATAAAATCCATTTAAAGCATCTGCTTTTTGTATGACTAAACTCTGTATAATAGCAACCTTTTTTCCCCTCCTTTCTCTGTATTTAGCAGCTGTTGCAGCCCAGCTCTTGAGAAAGAGGAGTACACATCACAAAGCAGTGTTGAAATCAAGCTGAGCTTTCTTGTCTGTGTTAGGTTCCAGGCTCAAGGGACTGCATGTTTTGAAAATGTCACCGTGTTATTTTTTTCACTGAAGTGGGCTTACTAAGTCAGGTGACAAAAGCTACAAAAAGTAGTAGAAAACCCCAAAGATCTAGTTTTTTCTGCGTGAACCACATCTGCTATTTAATTAAGTATTCTTGGAGTTAATGCAAAGATGACGACAATTTCCTAAAAGAGTAATGCGTTGCAACTCAACTGTCAAGTCTCTGCCATCCCTCTTATGCAAAGGAAGATGAAGGGCAGCTTCCACAAAATAGCAAGCGGTCACTGTTTTCTGAAAGCATGTTCGTATATAATCTTGTAACCAGCAATCCGATACAAAACACCCTGCCCAAATCTTTGGCAGGATATAAGTTACAAGGCAAGGACAAGTGGGGGGAAAAAATGGATTACTGTATTTTGTACAGTATCCAGTAACTGGAACACTACGGGAGGACCGCAAAGTAGCTTGCTCCAGGAACGGGGACTGATCTCGCGTCAATGTGTACATTGTACTCAGAATAAGGGCATTACATTGAGAGAGACTCATTTTTTCCCATCCCTCTTTTGCCTCCCATCTGCTCCGTTCTACAGAACTCTGAGGATCTGTTACCCAGAGGCTGCAGCACTAAGGGGAAGGGAAGAGGCGGGGGGGGGTATCTTCTTTCCAGGGGAAGGGGGGGAGGAGAGACAAAGTTGTTTTGTTTTGGCTCAGTTCTGTAATGAATTTGTGGGTTACAGAAATTGATCTGTCATAGCGCAACAGATTGTAGCTTGATCTGCCAACAAATTGTAAGCAACAGTAGGTAATGACTAATTGCAAGTGTCAGGGTTTGGGGTTTTTTTTAGTGGGTTGGATTTTTTCATTTGCTGTTGTTGGGGTTTTCTTAAAGGAAGGTAATCTTTTCTGAAGGAATATAGGGACCCACTGACAGACTAGCACAGTCCACAATAAACTTTACCTGGCCTTTAATCAAGCTGAATTTCCAATTAAATCTGCCAGGAGCTACGGGCCATGGACCAAGAGATATTTGGATTCTTCTTTCAACGTGGCTAGGGTCTGTGTCCCATTTAGTGTAACAAAACCAGTAGTAATTATCCAACACGAGTTCCCTCTCTGAGCACCACTGTAGGTGCTGATATCTCCCTTGCTTCGGTGTAACAGATAAAGAGGAAGGAAAACAGTCCTTTCTTTTGTTTCTTTCTTTCTGGTTAAGTCAGGAACCCAGAATTACACTGGATTTTAGGAAGCTCACCCACAACCCCATCTGTGGGAAGACCAGGAACATCTACCAGTCCAAAAAAGAATTAAAAAAAAAAAAAAAAAAAGGTAGGCAAATAACACCAGGGGGAAAAAAACCATAAAAGCTTTCCTAGCAGACGGGGAAAAAAAAAAAAAGTCCCAAACAAATGAACACAGATCCAAAATGAAACTGATTGAAGTGAAAAAGAGCACTGCATTTCATTCATTGTCATCTTTTCCCACACCACTAGAAGTTTAGACTCCTCTGCAGCTCACTGGTCTTGCAGCCTGTGGCAGGGTCACTGAAGACCCTTGGAGTTACAGTGTGTGCAGACAGGAGGAGACAGAAGCAGAGTCATCCCCAGAAAGGGCACATGGATGTGCAGTACGGTGTCACCTAAATGCCACACTTGTGTTCTTGAAAGGCAGCACATTTCAGAGGGGAAAACATACAGCCACATCTTGATAGCTACAAGCTTGCTTAAACTGCTTACATTTATTGTAAAACTGTCTCAGCTTTTCAACTTCTGTGCTGCAGACAACTTAAAAATCCAGATTTTCAGCACAAATCTCCAGCTTCACATCGTCACCTATATCTTTTACATTTAAACACTACATGACAGCAGAGCCATTTGACAACAGTAATATAGTGCAGCTAACACATACATAGCACAGTGTTGACAGGAGTATTGTGATGAGCGAACATTGGTCTAGACAAGAGCCAAACACCACTACTGCGAACAATGGAGCATCCTTTGCAAGCCACAGGCAAGCAGGCAAGGAGGAGACAGCTTTCAGGAGAAGGAAAAATTTCACTTTGGGGTGGATTGTATAGGTCATGTAGGGTGAAATGCATACAGCACAAACCTGCTGTATATCGCCAGCAAGGGGAATTGGTGATGCCTGAACGCTGCTAGCCCTCAGCACAATGAAGAATTTTGTTCTCTGTGAATATTCAGAAAAACAAGCATAAAATTCAGTATTTGCAAGTATCTGTGCTAATGTGATTTGACCTCTCATTGTTCAGGTAAAGCAAACATGACAAGGTCACTGCATATTTTAGTTGCAGTTCTTTATTTCAATATGGGAAATATTGGCGAGTATTTTTTCCACACTTCGTTCAGGCTTCAGCTCAAATTCACTTAGGAGGAAACTGCCTATGTTCCATTTAAGCAGAAGCTGAGTTTGTGCACTCAAATACCCTTAAAGGAAATTGTATTTTACAAATACAATACATTGCTAACAATGAAGACATTCTGCCTTTCCTCTTCAAAAAAAAAAAAAAAGTCAGAAAGGTTACAAGTAACTGTTGACTACTCAAATAAGAGGCTAAGAAAGATTTTCAGCCTGTTCACAATATTATTATTTTAATTCATCTAAAAAGGAATTTAAAAGAAAAGCAAGCACCGAGTTCAACTAAAAGTCTATTTGCAGTAAGGCAGCCTGGTAAATTTTTGCATTATTTACAAATGAGAAGTGGAGAACTTGCCCAATGACTAAACATGAAGTTAAAGTGCAATAGAGCGTGTCTATCTTCCAGAGTGCCCTGGAGAGCCTAACTAATGTTTTGCTGATCCTTACCTGTATTATTTTTTTATTTATTCAGTGTTGTAATTGTTCCTAACTTATCTCAAGTGCAACTGCCAGACATACAGGGGAAGATACTTAATAAAGTGCATTAATAAAGTGAGGATCATTTAATGATCATGCTTGCCTTACAATGATTAGGCTGTTAAAAGCTCATGTAGTTCATTGATTCTTATTCTACAGTCACCAGGAGACTCAAGGCAACTGAGAAAGGGAAAATATTAGAAGCAGTTCTAACTACCCCAGCCCAGTTACCAAAGACAAGACCAAAGCCAGAAAATAAAAAGCAGAAACAGGAAGTAAAATCCAGATCCCAAAGAAAAGTGTCACTTTGCACAGAGAATTCTTAGCTATTATCTTGCCAGTGAGCAATAACTTCAAAATTGTCTTGTGTAATTCTTGTAGTACAGCAGCCTGTCTCGGCAGTCAGTGCTGAACGCAGCAAGGAAAGGCACACTCCTCCTGCCCCCTTCCGTACCTACACTGCGCTACACAGTACCACAGGGGGGGGAAAAAATATTCCTCCACCCCAGCTGGTAAACACCTTATGCCTGCAGGAGGAGTAAAAACAGCTCTTATTTAAATCCTGGTTGGAATGACTATAAGCTACAATTCAAGTATTGAAAGTAAATTTGCGTTGGGCCTTATTAATGTAAATCATTTGGGCTTCATCTCATCCTGCAGCTCTGAGTTCCACAAGTTAAACGTATACACTGAGTGCTGTACTTTTTCACTCCCCCTAATGAATCACTCTTTGGCCTGTTGTTCTATTTTGAGTTCTCTCTTCTTCTTTTGTTGCAGACAAATGTAATGAGAAGCAGCAGACTGGCCTGATCTATGCCCTTCATTATTTTATATGCCTCTGCCACATTTCCTCCTGCTCTTCTTCTTCCAAACTAAATAATAATCCTGCCCTTTTTAATGTAGCCTTATAAGAAAGGCTCTCAGATGGCTCTACTCATTTTCTTTGCCCTTCTCTGGACCATTTCTATTTCTGTTATGTCTTTGAGATAAGGTGACCAAAAGTGAACATGATTTTCAAGGTAAGGACAGGCCACTGATTTATATGGTGGCATTAAAATATTTTCTTCTTTATGATTTAACCTCTTTGACCACCCTCACATTGTATTCTATTTCCTTCTGACTGATAACTAGCACCATCCTACAGAGTAGCCATTTTAATTGAGCTGACTTCATTGACTCTTATGCTAGTACTAATCCAAAACATAAAAGCACGCCAGAGAACCTGAATTTCACTGTATACCATTTCATTATATTTGTTAAGTACACAATCTGATTAGCCCTGGAATTCCTCGAAACATTACAAAACAGCGATGAGCCAAATTAGCCAAAGTTATTTAATATGGTCAGCACATCACATCAGCTCCTGCAGAAAGTAGGAAGTAAGCGGTGGGGGCTATAAGGGAGGAGAGGCAGGCAGAGGATGCAAGGAAGGGCAATTTACTCCTATGCTTCGTTTCCACTTTTTTTTTTAACAAGTGTTAAACATGAACCCAGATCTACCCTGAAGTTAGTAAGATTCCTTTTGAAGTCTTAATGCAGCACCCTGTAAAAAAACCTTGGAAGGCTAAATAGACTGAACTCGCTAATACTCGTTTCTGCCCTACTTTGCTAGCCCTTTAAAATAACTCTCAGTCACAGTGACTGCTATCATAAATCAGAGTTCCTTCTGATCCTAGAAATACCATTATGCTCTACATCACCGGAACAGTGCTTATTTACGCCTGGGACACACATACATGTGCCATGCATCCCAATTCTTAGTCTGACTGGGGTTAGGCTGAACTCATCGAAGTTTTAAGCCCGATGTTTAGCTTTAAGTCTACGTAACATGCGAACTTACTTAAGAGTTTCTCACAGGCGTAAGACTATGATTTAGGGAAACACTTAAGCGTGCACATTTACTTAATTAAGCTCATGTGATAAGGATGACTTCATATGGTTAACAGCCTTCCAGGGCTAAGTCAGGAATGTCTCCAAAGAAGACAATGGATTTACAGCGAGATACAAATGAGGAGGTTGAATATTCTATTTTTAATGAAAATTTTCAAATCAGTCCTTAAGCGTTAGCAGCTATTTCAGTGGTACTCCATGTTCAGATCATCAAAAATATCAAGACATCACTGTCTTGCTTTTTGTTCCTTGTTGTTCCTCACAAGTAGCAACTGCATGAGGAACTAGGATAGAGGTTAACTTTTCTGTATTTTTTTTTTCTCCCGTTTTAAAAATCTGTTGATAAATGCATCACTGAAAGACACTGAATCAGAGCCCAGAAACTGTGAAATTGAAGGATATGTGAAGCATGCACAGAAAGAACATATGCTTCTGCAATGTCCTCAAATCTGCTTCAGTCCTAATCTTGGAAGGACCGTCTCTAAGGGTGAGAGAGTAAATGAAACCTCAATTCCTCTGTCAAACACAGAAGCCCAAATGCCCATAGTGGCACAGGGGTTTTATTGCTACAAAAATTGGGAACTGAACCAAGAACACCAACACATTTCACAAAGGCCACTGGAAAGCCATTAGTCTTTTGCTCGCTGAATTACAACTAGAGATAGGCAAACTCATTTGAAAGACCAAACCAAACATGTATCCAAAACTTTATTAGATATGAACTAGACCTTTTGAAAGCTTTGAACACGGTCCTATACTTTTGTTACAATTTTTCTATTTTGTATATTCTTGAGCTTCCTGGCTTTGGATGAAAGTACCTGAAATGTCAGGATACCAACTGCTCTTGCAGTATTTTCAGTCTGGTTTAGAGATTCAAGACACCGAGATGTTTAAATGCAGTTAAGTTTGCTCAATGCGTAAAACCAATAACTGAGGTAAAAAAAAAAGGTTAAAAAAAGTTGTAACTTCTGCCCTTACACTACTCCAGCATCAGGGTAACAGTCACACAGGAAGCTCAATTAATCCAGAAAGAACAGAGTGGAAAAATTAGGATCTGCAAAAGCAGCTAATAAACCTTACTTTAACATGAGATGGAAATAAGCATTTAACTAAGGCAATACCAGTGACAATGGTTTGTTGTGGTTTCGGTTTGGTTTGTTTCATTTTTTCTTTTGAAGTTAGCGTTAACCGGTACAGTGAAAATGTAAGTACCACAAGCCAGTGTCGCTCCAGTCTTCAAAAAGGGCAAGAAGGAGGACCCGGGTAACTACAGACCAGTCAGCCTCGCCTCCATCCCTGGAAAAATGATGGAGCAGCTCATTCTGGAGGTCATCTCTAAGCACATGAAGAGAGCCAAATGAGGTTCAACAAGAATAAGTGCAGAGTCCTGCACCTGGGAAGGAGTAATAAAATGCACCAGTACAGGTTAGGAGGGGATCTGCTAGAGGGCAGCTCTGTGGAGAAGGACCTTGGAGTCCCAGTGGACAACAAATTATCCATGGGACAGCAGTGTGCCCTTGTAGCCAAGAAAGCCAATGGTATCCGGGGGTGCACTAAGAGAGTGTGTCCAGCAGATCGAGGGAGGTCCTTCTCCGCCTCTGCTCTGCCCTAGTGAGAGCTCACCTGGAGTATCTGCGTTCAGTTCTGGGCTTCCCAGTTCAAGAGGGACAGAGAACTACTTGAAAGAGTCCAACGGAGGACTGCGAGGATGATTAAGGGACTGGAACACATGCCTTATGAGGAAAGGTTGAGAGACCTGGGGCTTTTTAGTCTGGAGAGGAGAAGACTGAGAGGGGATCTAACTAACGTGTACAAACATACGAGGGCTGGGTGTCAATGGGACAAGGGGCAATGGATGCAAGCTAGAGCACAGGAAGTTCCACCTCAACATGAGGAAGAACTTCTTTACTGCAAGGGTTACCGAGCACTGGCACAGGCTCCCCAGAGAGGCTGTGGAGTCTCCTTCTCTGGAGACTTTCAAGACCCGTCTGGATGCTTTCCTGTGTAACCTGCCCTAGATTCTTAGGTCCTACTGTGGCAGGGTGCTTGGACTTGATGATCTTCCAACCCCTGACAATCTATTAATACTTCCTTGACATGTCAAGAAGAATGAGAAGGAAGAATTGTAGATTCCTAATTTAGGATGGAAAATAAAGAAATATAAACAACCAGATCTCCAAAAAGTGAAAGGAGCATTTTAATAGGTTTTACTGGAGTACAGGGATCCTGACCAAGAGTGGCTGTTTCAATCCAGGTGTCTTTATTAAGCAGAGATTGACATACATGCCCAACATGAAGGAGCCTTGTGTTTGGTTAGAAATGGCTGCCAAGGCTACGATGACAGCAAAGCAGTAGCCATATGTAGCTTTCAGTAAATATGATTTGGACATAGATCTTTAGAGATGAATGGCTAGCAAGTTCACTTGCTTACCAGCTTCACCTCACCTGACTTACAATTCCTTAGAGGAAAACACATTACGTAGCACAATGTCTACAGTAAAAACACGATACGTACCAAGGCTTCCATGCACTGTATGGTCCCTGTCTTATTCACGGACACCAAACTTATCTGTCAGGCACTATGGACTGAACTGGTTCTGTTTATTTTATTTCGGCAAAATCTTTTGAAATACCCAATGCAAAATGATTACTACAGAGTTATCAGGGCCTACAGAAATGACACGCAAAAGACGAGATTCTTATTTTCCATTTTGTTGGCTAAGGCTTTAGGTCAGAAGTCATATAATGCAGACACATTAAACTTTGGGCATTCAAACACCAATGAAAATAATGTCTGGAAGAAATTATTTACACTAACTTTTTTTTTAACTCACTTGCACAGCCTTAGTTTATACTTAAGAGGAGCCAGATGAACAGAACTGTCCCACCATGAGGTCGAATGAAGTGTGCAACTAGTACCAGGCCCAAGGAAGCTAAGCAACAAAAACCTGAGTCTGTACTATCTACCTTGACAGTGTGTCATCTCAAGTCACCCCTGGTGCACCTCTGTGTGTGCTGCTGCCAAGTAATAAACCAGGTATAAATGCTGTCAGGGCAATACAGAGTTCTAATGAGTCCCATAGCCTGAACAACCAAGAGCTGGCCTCCATACCTTGGGGATGTGGGCACTGACCCCACAGCTGAGACACATGCAACAGATCTTTCCACTGTATTTCTTGCTTGGTATGTGCTTAAACGCCTGTTGAATGGGAGGCTGCCAAGAAGGTGGCTCAAAAATTATTTAAAAAATTGAATAAAAATTACTGTTAGGAAAAACAAACAAACCAGCCAACCGAACATCAAACCAGCAGCAAATATTACAGCCTAAACCAATTAGCCATGTTGTTTCTTCACGTAGCTGCTGATGGCTCCTCATCCAAATAATGATCCGTTCCTGTCACCCTTCTACAAACATTACCTTGCAACGTGTCCAGCTCCCAAGCTCATCAGAACCACCGTGACTTGATATCCTGCAGGTAAAGACTTGACTTTCTGCTGATTTATTAAAAAAGTCTTCTACTTTACTACTCACATATACTCTCTAGGGTGTGGTCACGTGACCAGTATAATGACAATCTGTCTCCCTGCTAACATTTCTCTACTTTGGTTATTTGTTTGATAAAGTGAGGAGCTTCCCTTTTGTTGCCCTTCATCAGAGCTTAATGTCTTTACTTTGGGATCAATATACTTTATGAA
Organism: Ceryle rudis; assembly: GCA_033439905.1. NCBI lineage: Eukaryota > Metazoa > Chordata > Aves > Coraciiformes > Cerylidae > Ceryle > Ceryle rudis. Next base: position 52,393 of record JAAGNO010003315.1, on the reverse strand, counting down.
TAATTTTATTTCCTTCTATTTTTATGGTCTTTTCTCCTCATTATCATACTGAGTTTATTAGCTGGTGCTGTCAGTATCTTTACCCTGTCATATGTTCCTGAGGTACAGTAAATATCACTTGTGTTGTAATTAATATGCACACCCTCTGCAGTAATTAAAGCACAGACCCCTTCAACCAGCTGAGCTTCCTACACTAATTCCACCTTATCTTCATAATGAACTTATTGTAATCTGAAACTACCACTGAATATTGTTCAGTAAGGATAGAAGAATGAAATCTAACAAGATGCAATAATATTTGTGAACATGTTAATATGAAAAAAATGAATTTAATTAGCCTTAAATCTAATTAAATTTCCTGTACAATCGAAATCCCCCCATTTATCCCACAAAAACACTGATGGTGAAACACTAGTGCAGCACCCCTTCGGAGATTTACACCAAGATGGAGACCAGATACCTCATTCTCCACCCACAGAATTCTCACAGTTAGTTATCTAGAGGGTTCCCTGCCCACAGATAATTACAGAAAGGACTCTCTGCTCAGGGATGCGATTTGGAAGCAAGAAGGGAAGGTGAAGACAGAGAGACAGTTCAAGCCCCCTGAAAAGGGACCCAGCAATGAAAGAGTTTGGCAAGTGTTTCCAACAAGGGATAGGAAAGGAACACTGAATCTGTAAGCATGATAGTATAATGCCGAATGATTAGAAGGAGACTGGATACATGAAATTCAGTTCTTATTTTCTGAAAATATTTCCATATGGAAGACTATCGCCTAAGGTGCAGACTCACACAATAGGAAGGAAACTGGCAGACTACATAGACTGAAAATTGGCTGAAGGGCAAGAAACAAACAGTGGAAGTAAATGGGATTATTTCAAGGTGGAAAGAGGTTACCAGTAGGGTACAGCCCAGCTTTCTAATTATTCACAGTAATGACTTGGATGATAGGATGGAAAGGATCATTTCCAAGATTCTAGTAACTGGGAAGCATAGCAGTAACAAATACCACTGTAATCCAATAGCCATTTCATTAATAGATAATTTGAGAACCAGAGAAGTCGCACAGGAAAGTGTTTGCACGTATCATGAGGGAGGATTGAGAGATACAATGGCACAAAAATTGAATGACCTTCCCTTGTAAATGGTCATTCTAGAAGAGGCTTAAGCAACAGCCGTTGAGCAGCTCCTTGTGCTTTATTGATTGATGTCAATCTGTCCAGTTCCAGAGCGTTAACTTCACTTTAAAATGTGCCCTTTTGTGTCATTCTTTTCCTGTAACCCCCTAAACATGCCTCATTTCCTACACCAAAAAATTACGTGGTCAGCTATTGATTTGTGACTGTCTGACATTTGAATAGTAACTGAGAAAATGAGTTGACCTAAAGACATATGTGGATAAATAAGTAAAGGATGCTAAAAAACCCAACCCTAAATTTCTGATAAACTACACCGACACAGCCTAGTGACTAGGAGAGCAGTACGATTATGCTCTTCCATCAAACTATGGAGAGCTGTCCTAAAACGAGAAGATCCCAAAGTCCCCAGAAGAGGAAGAAGAGTCATTTTCTGTAAGCTATCATGGAGAAAGCCTTGGTACCCCAAAAATATCATCTTTTTTTTTTTTTTCTGACTCATGAAAGAATATATATAGATGATTTCACCTTCCTTCCAGACCCTATGACATACACACAACTAATCAAAGAAGGGGAAAAAAAAAAAAACCCAAACCAAAACACCTCAAACCAAAAACTCTACAGTGCTTCATCTGTTGAAAATTCACTAGGTAACCCTCACAACTCAATTGCACTACTGCACTTGCACAAAAACTACCTTGCTTGACAGCACTGAGATCACAAAAAGAGCAAACTACGCTGAAGTGCAGAAGTTTCATACAAGTCTCCCCACCCTGTAAATTGAGGGTTACAAACAGGCACTTAAAGTGCCCCCCTCACTTCCTTCTTTCCGCACATCACTTCTGAGAGAAGCAGCGAAGACTGACTGCATGTTTGCTGAAGTTGCTGGACTAAGAAGTAAATTTGAGCATTTTTAATTTTCTCTCAAACTGTACTTGAGAACTGGTGACCCAGATTTAACCTTTCACTAATATGAAATATTTTAGCTATTACCACTCAAAGCCTTCAGAATTTTAAACTTGGCAGTTCAAAAGAGTGCCAAGATTTTAAGCTACAGCGTATCGTATCATGCCAGGAAAGGAGCAAGAGAAGAGAAGGATATGGAAGGGGCAAGAAAAAAGAATGTGCAAAACTAGGAGTGATAAAAGAGCAAAAATAAAGATATAAAGGCAGAAATACGAGTTTTTTCTCCTATATCCCTTTCACGAACCCTGCACTCCTTATCTTACTTCTGCTTTCTACATTTTTACATGCTTTCTTTTTCTTTCTCTGGCTGCTGCTTTATTTCTAGGCATGATCACAGTATTTTTTCGGTTTAGAAGAGTAGACTCTTATTCTCAAACTGTGTACCTGAGGACACCTTCTAGGAGTCTGTGTCCCATAGACTTGAATGGAGGCAGGTTTGAGCTTTTCAGTCTGCAGCTGCAGTACTGGTATCCTCGCTGCTCTCGCTGCTGCAGATGCAGGGTACAGAAGGGCCATTGTTGTCATTTTCATAGCATTTCTTAGGAGCTTAGTAGTAATTACACAGCTCTGTCCCTGCAGCGGGCCACGGTAAGGGCGCTGTTACCACAGGTAAGGACTCCTAGCACCAAAGGATTTGACTGCCAGGGAGCAGCAAAAGTGAGTTGCTCCTCAAAGGAGATAAGACAGGAGCTGAGGGTGACAGCAAAGTGCGAGGGGCAGTGTCCTCACTGTAAAAGAGCAGTCTCACAGTACCCACAAAAGGTCCTGCAACAGTAACCAGCATCAGCTAAGAGCTCACCAGTTGCCAGACAAGCTTATGGCAAAAAAGGCAGGTGAATCTGGAAGTCAACAGATCATGGGTCCTGATCAGGATCAGTGGCCAAGCACAGGCTCACCCGCAACACAGCTCAAGCAAAAAGCCAGGCAAGTGCCTGAGTTTAAAAGCAGCTCCTGGGCAAAGGGGAGGAAGCCACCACTTTTCACAGCAGTCTTGTCCAAGCTTACACAGCTGTGTCATAGCAGAGCCAGTGCTGAGCACAGGCAGCTAAATTTTGACAAGGTTCCTGACACTAGATGGGAAAATGTTAGCTTAATCAAAAGGATTGCTACAAATCGCACTTTAATGTCCTCCTTAAATAGCCCAATACATTTTTTTTTTTTTTTAATCTTCCATTCAAGTATTTCCTATAATCCAGAGTCACAGACCAGTTCTGGCCTAAGTAGCAAACAGCAAAATGCCCAGTTGTGTGATCCGTCTGCCCTCCAATTCTTTCACCTTCTCTCTCTCTCTTAGTAATTCAGAAAGTGCTATTTTTTCCTCAGTTATCTTTCAAATTGTGATCTGTTTTTCTGAGCAAAGAATATTATGCTCACATACATACTTACATGATCAAATATATATAACTCTTACAAGCTCAATAAATTCTTTACCATAAGCTTATGTTCTGCAAGCGTTTGCAGACCATATCCCAAAGCATTGGAGTGGCTAAAAAAGCAAATTATAAGAAAAGATCTCTCTCCAACTTCTTGTGATATTTTAAATAGCGAGAAGAAGAGGGAGCAGGGCTGGCCTCTTTTTGTCACATGCAGCTTTCAGACAGTTCAAGAGAGGTATCTAGGCCAGTGCTACCTCCCTGGACTGGCAGAGAGGCTGGGCAGACATCAGCTAAGGAGTATCTCCTGCCACAGTAGACAGCCCACTTGGGAGGACCATTATCATAAGCCACCCAAGAGCCACTCTGGACATCTCCTTTTCTCTTGAATCTGGTTGTGCAATGTGGGCCCAGCAGCTTTCAGCCACACAGAGGTTTCAGTGTTCAGCTGGTAGAGTGGCACCGGTTGGCCATTGCCAAAATAAAATGACCAGTTCAGTTGTAGGATTCAATAAAACACCTGCAGATCTGCTAGGGAGTGCAGATTTTAAAGGCGCTCTGATTTCTTTGCAAATACAGCTTTTCCCCACGTGGTTAACTGCAAGCACAAATACCTGCTTCGGCACAGCCTAATCACACAGAGACCAGAACTGAACGTCTTGACCTAACAGCTTAGAAAGGCCGAGTTCAAAAACTTAGCAGGACCAACTACTTGCTCCCTGGCCAGGTTCTCCAGTGGTTTAATTCAGAGCAGCTCTGTAAAAATTTAGTAAAGTTCTGCCAGTTGATCCTAAAGTATCACTAATCAGTTACAGTCCTTTGAGGTAAAGCACTCAGATCCCATTCCTATTAGCAGAATAAAATAAGTCCAAATTAAAACAATCGGCAATTAATACTTGGTTCACTCAGCCATCCACTACAGTAGCTTTTCTGCAGGCAAGCATGGGAAAACTGTCTGTACCCTCTACCACTCTGGGTTCAGGTGTCACTCCACTTCCGCTGCCAGACTGCTTCTACAGCTGCCACCTTACTCTTCCTTTAACCAAATATCATTGCCACCTTGTCCTCATGTGCCTCATATCCCTCTTGCAAACATTAGAAACCACTTTGGTTCCTTTACTCATAGCCTGGCATCTGACCTAACCCATACCAGCCCCTTTCTAGAAGAAATATGCATCAGACAGAGCCCAAGTTATTAAACCTGAAGACCAACATCATTCAGAGCCATAAATACATTCATTTCTACACTACCCATCACACTCATTTCAGCAGCACATCCCACTGCCAGCCTGACTGGCCATTCCCAGGCCCAGCAGAAGACCAGCAGTACATGCTGTGTGAGATAGGTCGCACACATGGTATGTGCTTACAGTTCCCCACGCAGGCGGAAGGGACCTGGGACACTAGTTCATCTGAGGCCAGGCTAAAAGGCAAGACAGATGTTTACCAATGTCTAGAACGCTAGAGGGATTTTTTCTGAAGTCCAGAGGTAGGTCAGGTAACATCAGGTCTTTATGTGAAACTGTCTGCTTTAGCTAATGAGCAGTAGAAAAGTCCAGCAGAATTACTCAATACCTGTCCTAGGGCCATTCAAGGTCTGACAAGTTGATCTTTTCTGACACTGAGATTTTTCATTCGTTTGCACCTTGCTTAGTCATCAGTAACTGTAGAAAAGGTGTGGAAAGGGACTGTCAGTTTTCCTTCACATTTTACGTTCACTTTGCGTAACTGTGAATGACTATACAAGGTAGACAAGAATGGGTAAGCAAATCCATAACACAGACTTTTGCAGAACAGGAGCTAGTCTCCTTAGCAGCCTATGTTTCCTCTTGCTCTCTTTCCAGGGGAAATCTGGCAGGGATCAGCATGGCACTATGGATAAGGAAGCTGTTGCTACAGCTCCTTTGGCCAAATGCTGGGTTCTGTCACTGAGCAAGCCCCTCTTGAAATCAGTGGGAGCTTTGCTGCTTTAGAGGCCTGCAGAACTTGCTCCTAGGTAGATATTTAAAAGAAGATCCACTGAATCAAATTCAGCTAAATAGCGTAAGCCTTCTGAGCAAGAGAAGCAGCAGCAAAATCCCAGTTACAACAGGCAAATGCTCTTTCTGTTCAGTCTACACATCCTGTGGGTTTGGAGGCACTGACACAGTGAACTCTCTGAGAAATGGAAATAAAAGGATGTAGATGAAATCAAACTGAACTAAGAAAAAAAAAAAAGGTTAACTGTTGGGTCCACACCTCAGAATACACAAAAGCACAGTTATGCCAATACAGTCAGGAAAGCACCATATTGTAAAAAAGAAAGAGAATATGTTGAACTGCAGATAACTGAGTGCTCCGTGAGGAAGCAAAAGGGAAGAAGAGCCCCTACTTGCTTCTGTCTGAGTTTATGCAACTGCTACCACATTAGCTATTTCATTAGCTGAGTTTTGTTGTTTGTTTTTGTAGGGGGTTTTGTTGCTGTTGGGTGCGGTTTTTTGGTTTTTTTGTTGTTGTTGTTGATTTTTACTCAGCTAGTCAACAGACAGTAGCTTTAGACAATTAAGGTGGTTATAATTTTCATTCGTATTTTAGAAAATCCCCAGGGACCCGTTTCCACAGTTACAGGTTACTAAACTCTCACTGCAGCTTAAATCTGAGAGGGGTTGCAGCCTAGAAGACAACACGTTGTAAAGGCGTCCTGGCACAGTCTTTCCTCTCGCCACTAGTCTATGCTGTTGTATAAAGTTCAGCAAAGGCCTGGGGAAGCTCGGTGCCAATGCTGGGATGATCACTTTTGTCTAAGAATCTTCCGAATTCAATTGCAGAACGGTATGCTCTATTGTTCTGCAAAGTATATTTAGCTTGCTTAATTAACCTATATTTCATACAAGTCATACAGGCATTCACCTAACTCTGTATATGCCTCTGTGATTAAACTTTAATGAAAGGGAGTCTAAATTCCTCCATGCTATGGTCCTGAAACAGACAAAAAAATAATCAAAACATAGTATTTCTGTCAGATGAATTATTATTATTCTGAATTTACTCTGCAAAAGGGAAAAGAATATGGATCAGAATGAACACAGGGTTGAGAGGAAAGGGTGTTTGTGATTACGTTTTATAAAGGCTATTTCAGCTGATAAGTACAAAGATGTAAAATAGTTTGATGTGAAATTTGGATGGGGTGCAGAGGATGAGAATACTACACAGTTGTCAGAAGAAGGTTTATATTTCTTTGTAATACGTGTGGGAAAACACCCCACATAAGTCTTTATATTTGTATTTTCTCCTAAGCAAATACATAGTAGCCCTACTTCTAAACAAGCAGAAATAATCAAAATAAAAAAATCAATGCCAGTCAGGCTAGCACTCATAAGCAGCCTGACAACAGCAAACCAGTATGTGTCCATAAAGGAAGAAAAAGGGATTAGATAAGAAAACAGTTTTCACTTTCAAGCTTCTAGTGGATTCTTTAAAACAACGTCAGGAAAAGAATTATTTTATCCACCGTTGGGAGAAAAATGCTTTGCCCGGTGTCCTTTAAACTTTCAATTAGAGCAACCTGAAAGTCACAAAAACACACATGCGGTGGCCTCTCTATTTTACGCTGAAAAAGATTTTAAAAAGATATTTATTACTAGAATGAGATGAAAGCTGGTCTGATGAAACACTGGCATTATTATAATCTTAGTACATATTAATGAACTTTTAAAATGCAAATCATTGACCCACTAGGTGGTCTCATGGTCTCATAAATAGCAATCGTTTGCATTCCACCATCCAAATACCTAGTTAGGAGCTTTACAGAATGCACATTATAGGTGATACAGACCATAACGAGTACTTTGGCAAGGGAAAAAAAGCCATTCCAGCCTATTGTGTCAATTAAACTGAAGGGATTTTTATGTTATGAACCATATGTTCAAAGAACATTACATGTAAAATTACACAGAATCATTCTGACTATGAAGAACACAATAATCATGGTACATTAGCGGATGGCTTCTGGTGATATTTGATACTGGTCTTTTTTCCACTTAGCTTGTGTCAAATAATAATTTGGATTGAAGCCACTCCTTACTCTTTGCTGAGATCCAACAAAAAGTCAAGAGTAAGAAGATTTGGTGCTTTGCTTTCCCATCTAATTGCCCTGAGAGATCTTTTAGAGGGGATGATGGGGACGGTGTCACCACTCCCTTTTAGGCTGTGAAAAACCAATTACATTGGTGCTTCAGAGGAGATGTGACTTAAGGACAGGGAAGGGACTTAGATATGCTGTTGGCACACATCCTGAGACTCTCCACACCCCACACCCCCCAATTGCTGTCTCTCTGATCACAAGGCTCAGTGGTCTCTGGGAATGCCACCCCATCATTGTGGACTGAAGCAGGTGCCTGACTTTGCTACTAAGCAGAGGTGCTCAGATAATTCACTCTGGGGCAGCTGCTACTGTGGGAGGAACCCACAGTTTTAAGGAAACGTTTAAATGCAGTTAATAGTAAACTACAGAAAATGTTTACCAGTTTGCAAAATTATTAATTCTACTTTTACTGATCTGTCTATTTACCAAATTAAGCTAATATATCAAAACTAACGTTTTCCCTCTCTAATTATTATTAATAAAGACAGCTTATTTCCCCTTAGCAAGAATTCGTTTCCTCTCCAAATTAATAATGGTCTGAAGTAACTCAGGCACCACAAGTCCTGATTCCAGACTCATTTTCAGTGAAGTTAATCTGGAGCACCTCTGGAGCTTTCATGTAGGAAGCAAGTTTTACAACTTTGTTTATGGGAGCAGGGTCTATCCCTCCACCTGTAGGCTCTCTCTTGAAAGTTCTTTCTGGTCTAAATCCCAAATCAACTCTCCCAACAGTACGGAGCAAATTAGAAACATCAGCAGCTCTATCTTAGCTTATGCTTTTGAAGCCAGTGGAGCTACATACGCTGATTTTCATCATGTGAACATCTGGTTTGGCCATTGTCATCAGAAAAATCATTCCACATGCTTAAGCACATAAAGAAATCTGCAGAAATAATGGAAGAAGTGTTGCTGAAACAAAACAAAGGCCACCTTGGGAGCTCTGGCTACATTTCTGTGGTTCTCGGGACATCTGTGCAGGAGGGTTGTGCGTATGTCGTGGAGTACCCTTCCCTTGCCATAGGGCTATTGGGAAATGCAGTAGCCCCAGACAGGGGCTTTCCTGGCACACTCTCTCTCACAAGGGAGACACCTGTGACAGCACAGCAAGTCATCACAAACTCCACGAGGAAGCTGACATCTCCACCTCTGCCTGAAACCACAGATTGTACAGGCAGAGAAGAGGGGAGACTGAAGGTTCCCCTGCCTGTGCTCGAGCTTCCTTTACTCTTGTCACCAGCAGCTGGGGCACAGGATGCCAGGTGAGCTGGGCACTGCTGGCCTGGGCCCAGGGGACTCCCTCCTTTTCACAACTTTTTGCCCCAGTTTCATGCAGTTGCTTGGCTTCTGTTCATGCCTTCCAGTGGAAGGGAGTTCAAGATACACTTGACAGGAGCAAGGTTTGGGTTTTTTCCCCTCTCCAAAGGCCTGGCTGTTGTTTTATAAATGCCCTCCTGATATAAATTTGTGCTTAAGGAGGCCAAGGAACTTTTGCCCCTCAGAAATTATGTCCTTAGTTTATCCACACCCATGTACAACAAAAGCAACTGCAATCAAATACCCTCATGTTACCCAGCACTTAGCAGAGCCCTGACCTGACAGTGCCATCCTCTCTAGGGAGGAGAGGTAATTTAGACTACCTGATAGCTTTCTTCAGGCCGACACTATAGTACTAGATGTTGCTTAATTATATGTGGGCTGTGCTTTGTGTCTTTTTCGAAATTAAACCCCCCTTTGTCATTTTAGTACAGCTTTTGTACTTCTGCTTTGGCTTCCTAAAGCTGCATCTGTACAGTATCTTCACCCAAGCATCATAAAAAATGCTAAATGACTTATGTAGGTCTTCTCACTTAAGGTCATTTCAATTACGGCAATATCAACAGATGTATATGTTCATTAATAAAAGTGTGATATGTGTTTGTGTCCCTCTGAAAGTTCAGTCAGAAAATTATAGATTATACCGAGACACCACAGGAATTGCTACTCTGTAAGTCAAATGCTCTATTATTAAAAATGTCATCCCATATGAATTTCATAAATAGCAAAGCCAAGAACAGAGTAACCATTTTAAAAAGTCTAGAGGGGATTCCATAACAACATTTAAATGCATTACTACTCAAACAATTTGATTGGATTATAAAATATTTAAAACTGCAGCTGTACTTGTGGTGTTTAATGTTGACTATTTTGATTTCTGGAACATCTTACCTAAGAAGTACGAGTTTACAAAAGTAGTTATACAATTAGCATTAAATACAGAAGAAGAGCTGTAACCCACGGAAATACGTGGGTTTTAAGGTACCGTATGGGGCTGGCTTATTCTACGTACACAAATAAAAGAACATTAGGCATTAGAGTTCATTTAAGACTCGTCCCTAGAATAAAGCGGGACCCTATTTTGCCAAAGGTATCCTAATGACTAAAATTAAATATCACAAGGGATACAGCACAGTGTGTGCTAAACAGATATTATTGGCCAGATTCTCAGGTAGCGTAAATTGGCATTGATCCACTGTAGTTAATAATTACACTGACAACTTTTGGCTTTATTTTCATTTTGTGTCCTCTAAAAATCTTTTTCCAGGATCTCTCTCACATATGTATTAGGTATGTTTGGATTTATAATTAAATCTTCATTGACTTTTTAAGCAGAAAGGACAATTTTAAAACCTATTTTTCAGAAGAATAGCTATGTATTAATCCACAAATATATACTGATGCCCATATGTTATAGATATCCTCTCATATGCTAACCGTATCTCTTCTGCCAAACTATCTGTCATCTCTGCTGCTTTACCTGGACGAGTGTCAAGACATAATTCATCCAGCAAACTCATATTACTGGTCGCTGCATTTCCATGAAAAGCAGCCTCATTGCAGAAGTACAGTGACTATCAGAAGTACCTTCTGCAATGGCTGACATTTTGCCTGAGACTTCATGGATTAGACTGGGGCTGAAACAGCAAAGCTTTGCAGCTTTAGCTATGGGATCTGTTCTGCAGACAAGCGTTAGAACACATCCACATCCTTTGTGCACATTCAGAAAACAGTGTGGGTTACCTTATTTTTGTCACAGCTGTCATGGGAACACTCTAAACTCAAACTTGCCCCTTGGATCTTGTCACTAGTGTCTGCTTGTCTTCTGCAGGCAGTCTGACCAGCTAATGAACGTACAGCTCCTGCCTGTCCTTGTAGCAGGGGACTGTGAGCAAGGTCTTCTCTGCCTGACAGTGCTCTTGCAAAGGCAAGCAGACTGGCTGGATGTTCAAGCATGCCCACAACGCATTTAAGAGCGTGCTACAGGGGATTTCAAAGCTGTGGGTGCATCTGAAGGATTACCCAGACAGGTCACCCCAAAACACACTTCTACTGGCATACAGTTTAAGCAGCAGCCTATTTTTGGCCATAAGGGCACAGCTATATTTAACTCGAAGAGACGCAAGGACATTCTTCCGCACTTTCTATTCCTTTATACAGCTCTCATTTCTCAAGACATTTTGGTTTAGGCTGTCTGCACATATGCAAATTCAAAGTGCCCTTCTGATCCTTCTCTAACCCTACCCAGTATTTAGGCTTGGCATAAAAGCATCATCCATGAGTCTTGACAAGCCAAATGACCTTGAAGACCCTGTTTTTCTGAGGGAGAATCACCTGTATTCATTTCTATTAAACAGAAATTAACTCGGACCTCCATATGCAACCTCATTTGGCATAGTTAATTCCAGATTCCAGAGTTATTATTAAAACAAAAAGCATATCTTACACATTGACAACAGTGGGAATTAGACTTCAGTAATGCACACAGAGCTATAACAACGATAATCAAACAGCATAAGGATAATCCACTAATTGTTGAAATGAGGCGGAACATCTTCATGGCTTGTCTCAACAGCTAGCCCTGGGCTGAGTCGTGTTTGGAGTTCAGGAAGTTTTTATCATTTTAAAGTATGTCAAGCTTGTGCACTTCAGGGCACAGCAGGAATCAGAGGGAAGATTTTGCCTGCCCCGAGGTAGGCAGTTCTAGTCAAGGAAATGAAGATCACCCAGTTCCAGTTGAACAAGTGAACATACCTGGTTTCAGTTGAGGGCACACATATCCACCAGGCCTTCAGAACCAGGCCAGTGCCTAACTGGTACACCTTCTGCTTCCTCAGATGAAAAATCATGCAGTCTTTAAAAGGAACACAAATCTAAAGTTTCTGTAATTTCCTGGGTTTCTATAGGACAGAGGCTAAAGGCTGCTGAAGCAAATTAGGATCATGCTCTCAGTATATCTTTAGAATTATTTTGTTCTCAGCCTGAAAGCAGAACTTGACATTCGGTAACCTTTGTAAGTCCAAAGAAATGCTATTGACTTCACTGCATCTACTATAAATTTACACTAAATATAAGTGAGAGTGGGACTGTACCACAGGTTGGTTATTACTCTATGAATTCATATAATATAGAGCAAGCCCAGTGATTATTTGTGGTGGTTTTATTTTAAATGCCTAGCTTCTTGGCACATGTTAATGTTCGAGTGGTGCCTGCCCTTGATCATTTCAAATGGTGTTTGAAGCATTTGGATCTTAAAAATCTCACTGGCTTCTAGGAATAGCACCTTTCCTACGACTGATTCTGAAGTTAGATCTGTGCCATTGAAGAGAGAAGCTCAGAAAAAGGTGCACCAGAAATTTGTGCATGAATCCCTGTAGATAGCGGAGCAGTGAAAACATGACAAAATTAAAGAAAAATGTAATGCAAGCAAAGCTCTTTCGGCAGCCTTTACTCCTCTCATTCTACCTATGTGTGGTGTCTCTGAAAAAAAAGGGCATATGGAAAATATATGATCAAACAATTATATTCAGGTGTAGCATGAAGGAGCCTGCAATACCCCCTTCCTACAATGCGTTTGAATGATCACTTGTGGTTATAGGGCGAGTAGCTTGAACAAGGTCAGTGCCCTACTGTATTCATTGTATATCTTGGATATAATGGACATACATTTCATAGTATGTACTTAGAAGTGTGCTATACTTTTGCAGATGGTCCTGTAGGTCCAAATAGTCCAAAGACTATTTGAGAGGCAAAGTGCCTCTAAAAGGGGCCAAGTGTGAATAAACATCCAGATTCATTCTTCACCATTAAAACAGTGCTTAGGATTCAAGTTTTATAGTGGAGAGACTCTATTTTACCTCAGTGGAGTTATTCTTGATTTACACCAGATTAGAATTAGTCCTCACAACTGGAGAAATCTATTCTACCAGGATGGTGATGGAGGCATTGATCCTAAACAATTAAATGACCTCCTCCTTCAATTACTTTGGGCTTCACTAATTAAAATAATTTTGCTAATGAAAGCTGCAAAAATATTCACACAATTCTCATACAGTCACTTTGACCTTCTGCTGATGTTTCTGATGATGGCAAATACTTTTCTCAACAGAAAATGTACAAGCTGTAGAGCCTCTTCTACAATTGAAGAAGCCAGAAAACCTGAAAATAATAGTTCATAAGATACTTCAGTACCAGTGGCAGGCACCAGGTTCTGCTCTCACAGCTTCATTATTTCTTACCAACCTATTGACCAAATGCATTTGTATGATTGACCAACCACACCTGCAGATCCTCTGCAAACAGAGGATATTTGTGTTGAAATAGCGTTCCTAGGAACAAAATTACTGACTCAGGCAGTCAAAACTTAGGCTGAATTTCTTTTGAAAACAGAGTATCGAATGAAGACTGTAAAGGATGGGCCAAACAACTTCTGAGAGATCCATCGATATAAACATCTGTAAAGTACGGCTTAATGCCAGAGAAAAAATGCCAGTCACGTGCTTAAGCTTGTACACTGGTACAATGTAGGAGTATTTTGCACATTGTCAAGAGCTATGATTGTTAAGATTTTTTTTTTTAAATCAGCACTAGCACAGATTGAAATGATGTTCCAAACAAAATTAAACATTTTGTTTGTGAGGACTTGTCCATACTTGTGTAGGGAGGTTGGACCAGATGACCTTTAGAGGTCCCTTCCAGCCTAGAACATTCTATTATTCTATGATTCTATATATGTGCCCTGTTAGTAAGCAAGAGAAGCACACAGATGGTTACTAAATTCTCATCTTGTTCATTTCAACATCTATTTTCTACAGGTACTTCATTCCAAGTCCTAAAAAAATACTGTTCTACTAATGACATGGTGTTAATAAATCAGTTTCTTCTAATAGAGCGTTCCCATCCTGACTTTTTCCAGTGTTTTGACACACTGACATCCCATTTTTAATTCTGGTACAGTCTGAGGTCCCCAGCTTATCCTTAGAGGTCTCCCAAGACAAAGCCAGCAAAACGCTGGTTTAGCCATCCACACAGCAGCGGTTACCAGAAATAAAAATAAACAAGCAGACAATAGAGGGGAATGGAGGTGAGGCAGTTTTTGTCAACACAGAGAAATGCTAAAACACAAAACAATTCATGCATCTAAAGTGCTGCAAAAATACAGACGGAGTTAACAAAGAGATCATAGCAGGGATCAGAACTGACTCAAAATAGTCTATCATCAATTTTGGTTACATTCCACATTTATCTATGCCTTACAAACATTTAGGTAGATTTACTTGTATGTTTATCATTATTAAAAAAAAAAAGTGTGTTAAATATCATTTTCCATTTCAAAATTTTTGGCTTCTGCTATTTTGTGCAAATTCAGCAATCACATCATATTTTAAGAAACTTCTTCCTGGAAAAGTTCAGACTCCCCTCGAACATGGCACCATTTACTCTGCAATCAGGAGTAAGGATCATAGCCCTAGTTATTAAAGAAAGCATATCATTTTTTCTTTCCATTTCAAAGTGAAGAAAAACTCTTAAAAAACCCCTTTGTATGACTGGGCAGACCACAGTACTGTTGTACTTAGGATCTAGCAATCTGTTATTGACAAAGGTTATTATGAATTGCTGCAAGGAAGACGATCAGTCAAACATCTACCCTAACGAGCATGCACAGTTGCTCCCTAGCTCACATGAGGTAATGTCTGGCATATGCTTTGAAGCAGGATGGTTTATTTCCCTACAAAAATGTTTCCTCCTGTCCTTAAATAATTGCCATTAGAAACTCAGATAGTCTTGTTAAATTTATATATGTCACTCCTTAGGATTCACTGATATTTTCTGGCAATTAAATATTTATTTTAAGAGTGCACTGTATACTCATTTTTAATGCACAACCTTTCCATTTCGCTGTAAGTTCCTTTTGTTCATATTATAAACGCCAAATAGCTGGAAATCAGAAGGAAGGAATCTCAGAAACCCAGGTCCTAATAGATGCCATATTAACTAACTACACATCCCTGAACAAGAACGTGGTTCCATACAGTGGCGTGCGTATTTTATCCTTATTTACTGTTTGTATGACTGTAGCACGCAGAGATCCACGCAACTGTGAATCGGGGCTATGCTATTCTAGGTACTCTCACCTCCATAAGGCCTTACGTATAGCAAAGGACAACCTACAATAGAGAGGCTTTGCAGAGCACTCAGATCTACTGTCATTCACAGTCCCCAGCTTTACACTCCCATTGCTATGTGAATTTATCTTTTATGTCTCACATCTCTCACTGTTGATGCAGAACTGGTTTGATCCAATGAGGCAACAGAGCAGTGGTAATTTGACTGACTTCCCTGTAAAGTGGTGTATTAGGAGTGCAGAGCGATGCAGGATGAGCTATCCACAAGGCTCCTTTGGTCCTTCCCCCTTTCACCGGAGCACACCAAAAGCACAAAGGCTGCTCCACCCACCAGGCTGAAATTGCAGTGGCAAAATAGCTCTATTACCTTTGCAGCCTTGAGGGCTGCATTCCCCTTTTTCCACAGGCAGGACTCTTGCCCACTTGCAGTTAGGTGGGGATGCTGAGGAGAAGAAAGGAGGTTGTGTTTGTGATACTTTCTCGTGTTTCATATAGCAAAGCACAGAAATTGTTACCTATCTCAAACCAGCTCCGCACAGCTTTGCGGTTTTCTGGCTTTCTGGCATTTACAAAAGATTGTGCAAGGCTATATCCTCCCTAAGCAAAGCCTTAATCTGTTTTCAGTCAGTTACTTTCTTTCTGGCAGCAGATATAAGGCCACACAGTCAAATAATGAACTTGTCTTTCATTTGGATATAGTTTATTAATGACAAAAACACTAATCCATTAATCAATTTAAAACAAGTTGGTAAATGAAAAAAATTCTCAGTCTCCTTTAGTAACAGGATCACATGCATCTTAAAAGGGGGCCATTATCTCCACGGGTTTCTCAGCTGAAGTTAAAAATCTAAAAATGATTTTCATTCATTTCTCATTAATATGCAAAATTATTCAAATTAGATAGTAATTAACCATCTACTCAGTAGAAAACCTTTTCATGATAATTTATGATAAACTCAGTAGCAGCTTTGATTGAGATTGATTTTTGGTGTTGAGAAGCTATCATGAATACAAAAAAGCACCTGAAAAAATATTTTTAAACACCTAACTTACTGCTCAGCTAATTATATGGTAACCATCTTCACCCATTATTTCAAAGGGAGGCCTATAGGCAAGACACTAATGCTGAATGAAACAGGCAAAACATCCTTTTGAGTTTGTCCTACATTTCATCTTAAAGCTCAGCTTTCTTCACATCTCCCAGCCTAATTCATTTAGAATGTTAAATGTTTAGCGCTGTTTAATTCAGCAGACGGATACATTGGAACTAGAGCTTTGCTTGATAAGGCTTACAGGATTGCTTTCAAGATAAAACTATTTTGAAAAATCAAAATACATTCAAGACAAACTGTTGTTTTACAACACAGCGTTCCTGGGAATATCGCTATGATTTGTAAACAGACTCCAGATCTATTTTTGCAGATGGTGAGGGGAGCTCAGCGGGTTACAGGGTTAATATCACAGGCACGTTGCACTACGGAGAATACAGTTTTGTTCTTAGCAGCAAAGATGAGCTTCAGGTTTGGGGGACATCATGGCTCTAAACACTGGGGATTGCTGTTCAAAAATATTACTCTCTTGAGGTGGGAAAACCAGAGGGAAAGAAGCATTGACCTTGTGCTGCTGAAGTAGCATTAAACAAAGAAAAACCCCTATTCGATACCTATTGCTACTAGGGGGAATTGCTGTGAGCACCCATGCCAAAGAGGCAGGACTATGGAGGAAAGAAAAAACTGATATTCCTAACGGCTTTTCCTCTGAACTTGATCACAGAACTAACGCGACCAACAACCGACGATCTTGTAACAAGTAAGGTATATACTGCACATTCTAGGGAGTTTGTGCTACTTAAATAATTACCAACAGCAGCAGGAGAAATAGGAACCTTGAAGCCAAACTTCTCGAACTGTGTCATCGAGGAGGAAGAAGAGAAGGAGATCAGGTTTTGGTCATGAGCTTTGTGACTGTCCTTAAGTTTTAGCTCCACCTCAGATCCAGAGCTGAAAGCCCTGCTGCCCAGGGTGAAATAAATGCAGTGAATAAGCTGCATCTCACCACAGACAAATCTTTTTCAGTCCTTAAAAAAAAAAGGTCAGAATTGAGTAAGCACATACCTGTCTACTAAATATGTAACCATCAGCAAAAGGTTTGAGTACGATAGCTTTGAACAAATGTCCATTCCTGTAAGTACAATGGCACCAGCATTCAAGTACATAAGGGTTTTTTGCCTGTTTTACTCGCTGCCCCACTGCAACCTGCAAAAACCTTTTTTCTCATCAGCATACTGTAGAAATGTCCTGGTTAGTAAATAATCCCCAACTGTACTTCTTGGCCTTGTGGTTTGTTGTTGGTTTTGTTCTTTACACCAAAATGTATTTGCCATCTATTCACCTAGTACCTACAAAAGCCAAAGCCTATTGAATCTGACTGCATTGCTCATTATTTACCCGGCCTCCAATTGCTTCCAGATGGTGGTAACACATTATAATGACTCCATTCATTCCTCCCTAGAAGGCCCAGAGGGTGGCAATGGACAATCTTCCCCAAGAGCCCTCCTTTTTGCAAGCATAGAAGAGACCACATTCATCCTGACTGCATTCATCCACAGTCTTGACATGAGAATGTTTTCAAAGGGCAATAAAAAAAACTCTGTCAAGAAGTTACCGATGATACCCAAGTTAGTATTTCTTCTTCCAGGAGCACAGTGAGAACCATCTTAGACACAGTGTAATACTTGCAGGATATTGAAACCGAATTCCTGCTCAGGTAACATATCAC
Organism: Ceryle rudis; assembly: GCA_033439905.1. Taxonomy (NCBI): domain Eukaryota; kingdom Metazoa; phylum Chordata; class Aves; order Coraciiformes; family Cerylidae; genus Ceryle; species Ceryle rudis. Next base: position 34,578 of record JAAGNO010003315.1, on the reverse strand, counting down.
AGATGGGCCTCAAAAAGAAAAGCCATTTTGGGGAAGGAAACAATCTCTTAGTTGACACATTGAACTACGGGATCAAAGAGAGGGGAGTCACACAGGTGTCCTAGTCTGAGAGAGAACAGAACTAATTTCGCTTAGTGATGTTACTTTTCAGCTCCGTTCTTCTAACTCCCTGCACTGTCTGCAGTCAGCAGCCTGTTTTCCCAGGCAGCGTCTGCTGCCAGCAGTGAGAACACCCCA